>PVKA01018051.1:8672-44809 GCA_004027165.1 Ctenomys sociabilis | reverse complement strand
TATAATGGAGTATTACTCAGCTATTAAGAATGATAAGTTTGAAGCATTTATACTGAAGTGGATGCCACTTGAACATATACTCATAAGTGAAATAAACCAGACACACATGTGTAAATATCGTATAGTCTCCCTAGTATAACAAGCGAAAAGCAGAAATACAAAAGGAAATGTACAACAACAACTAAAATCAATTGAGTCCGATAAGGCAAAATGAATGGCATATGCTGCAGGATACTAATCAGCTTTTCTTCTGGATGGTTAACAACCTAAGTTCACAGATCAAAACTGGAGAAACAGACGAGCCACAAGGCCAGCCAACATTTTGGCCCTAGCCTTTCCAGGTCAGCGAAGACTCAGGACATAGGAGAACCTGTACTGCAACATCATGAAACTCAGGTGAGCTCCAAATTTTCAGAACAAGAAGATTATGGAGCCACAGAGAAAAGAGATTTAAGTTCTAAAGTGTGCCTGGGGAGAGTCACATGAAGAGAAAACTTTGTCTCAAGCTCTCACAGAGAGCAAACTGGTCAAGCATTGGCCGTGACTCATCCACATGGATGACACAGACAAAGGATCTACAGAATAATGTACAGGACTACAAGATAAGCCTTGAGAGGACTTCACTGACCACATAAGAAATATAAAGTTCATGTATTGGTATATAAGTCTTGATCTATCTAGGTCTTAACCGTCCAGCAGAAAAGTATAAAAATGAAGTATATATCGTGAGGCCATAATATTAAGCTGAGCTGTAAATGGCTATGGCCGACAACTTCTTTGAATAACTCACTATTGTTGTGGAATGCTGTACTGTATTGGATTGTGTTGTCAAGTTCAAGCACCTAAGTTAGTTGAATGTCAATGGAGTGCCCACCTTTGACAGGTGTAGACAAAGGAAGGGGTATAGAAAAGAAGAACCATGATGTGTGTGTATAGACAGTACAGTTGGGATACATAATGCTGTGCTTCTACATAATTCTATGAGAGACAAGATTTGCACTAATGGTGGTTGGACAGGATATTATGTCAGCTTCTAGTACTATGGTCATCCACTAGGAAAATAATTATTGAATTTTTGATATAATTCAGGTATAAAAAAAATAAGTAAGCAGCTACACTCTTAATTTACTGATGAGATATCTGCTAAAATAATATCTGTAAATATATCATGTATGCACCTTGTACGATACCAAAACAGTATGAAAACAGTTTGCAATGTATTAACGAATCTGTCTTGTTAAGGTGTCTTGAAACTGTCTGATATTTGTACTTCAGTAAAATAAAAAATAAATTTTAAAAAAAGACAATACATAAATATCTGTGAATCTATATTTTACTGTTTATAAACTAGTTTCCTCCTGATTTCTAGCTAATCTTCAATTGTCAGTGCCTCTAGTTGATGGCCTATGTACACTTAAGACCACCACAGCAATCATCTATTTAAAGGGAGCCTGCAGTGATTTCAAGAACCTTTCTGTGATGTGGATAATTATCCCCTATTTTTTGTTTGTATGGAATGAGTTTTCTGATCTTTAAAAACAAATATAAACCAGATAGACACAAAGAGACAGAGCAGTAGAAAGATAAAATAAACTTAAGCTGAATGAGGATCATACACCTGCAATCCTAGCTACATTGATGGCATGTTTGAGACCAGCCTGGAAAACAGTGAAATACTGCTCTCAAAATAAAATTGAAAAACAATTATATTTTTTCATAAGCAAGGAAAAAAAAGGACTGAAGCGGTAGTAGGTGGTGAGGAAGGGAATAGCAGAGAACTGCAGGCTAATTCAATCACAAAGAGTTTATATTTTAAAAATAAACTTGAAGTCTGAGGCAGGAGGACTGCTGAGTTCAAAGCCAGCCTGGACTACACTGTGAGTTCAAAACCTGAATAAGGGGCTGGGAGATGGCTCAGTGAAATAAGTGCTTCCCTGGCAAGCGCAAGGACCTAAATTCAATCCCTGGTTCTGGAAAAAAAAAAAAAAAAACAGATAAACTACACTGTGAGTACTCTGTCTCAAAAAGCTAACAAAAAAGAGAAAGAATAAAAAAATAAACTTAACCCCAGCACTTGGGAGGCTGAAGCAGGAGGATCCTTGGGCAAGGCCAACCTGAACAGCATCTCAGAACCCAGTCTCAAAAAAGACCAAAAAAGATAAACTTAAATACTATGATATATAATGGAATAGCAACCATGTAACCTGTAGGCTATAATTAAAATATCTGGTTTTAGACTCTATGACTGAGGCATATGGGAAAATACTGGAGAGATTTCAGAAAAATGAAAGGGTTAAAACATGATCCAAATGAAGAAAAATTAGAACTGTTATTATATGAGTTACTTTCTGAATATAAAGAAGAGTCCAATTTAGTGACCAGCTAGTCTGCATTTCCACAGCAGAAAGTCATTTTCTTTAAGTCATTACAGCATGTATTTCAACACAGAAGTGTCTTACCTAGAATACCTATCAAACAAAAACTCCAGAGAATTCTGCATGCTATTTACCTCTCCCATCTTTCTAGCTCAACTCCATCTCAGAGAGTGGGCCAAATAGGTAGATGAGGCATCTTGCAATGTAAAGATTTAGGCTCCTTTTAGGTCTAGCCATGTTGAAAACTTGTTGTTAGACTCTGTCTCCCAGATCCTAGTGTAAGGTTGAGCCCTTTCTGTGCTACAGAGAACTGTGACTCAAAAGTAGTTAATACCCCGAAACATGGGTAAAATTCAATTTCTTAGAAAACTATGCTTCACTTCAGTGTGTGTGTTAGAGGGTTTCAACCTTCAGTGTGAGTTAGGGTTATTGCAGGACCTGGTTACCATGATAAAATCACCAATTTAATTCCAAAGAGAGAGAATTTAATTGATATTTAAAATAGAAAAACAATACTGGACCGTTAACCAGATGTGCTTGAATCCGTCATCTTACGTTGTCTCCAATGTTTTGTTGTCTTATACACTAAAAATCTCAATTAAAGTCTAAGGTCTATGAAGAAATAAATCTAATTGTCTTTTACTTTCACCACAACCATACTATCCCACTCCCAACCCAGCTTTTGGCAAAGGACTGGCCAAACAGAATACTATTAATTAACATTTTTAAATTAATGCCATGGGTTTTGTTAATACTTTATTTTATAGCTGCTTTTTCTAGTTACCTACCAATTCCTTCTCTAATACTGCCGCCTATAAAGATTACATCTCTTTAATTCTTCTATAAAACATAAATGCCTATTCTTCCTCATCCCCTCAGACATTTTTAGTCATTTTGTTCTCCAATCACTAAAAATCTCTTAACTTTCTTAACTCAGCTCTCACTCTTCTACTTAGAGCCAAACTGTGAAGTTACCTAGCTACTTTAATTCATCATGGTTTGAACACATTACCTTCTATACTTTCTTTCCATGCCACATTAAAACTAGCTTAACCTTCCAAATTACAAGACTACTATCTCCCCTCATTTCAACCTTCCCAGAACTCACTCTGAATAGGAAATTATTTGAGAATGCATTGGTCAAATGAAAATATCCACCCAACAAAAGTTCTCACAGTTCATCCAACTTTCTCCCTCAATCAAATCTACAGTATTTGAAAAATAATAAAGTGTCAATTGAAGTTAAAAGCCTATGAAAGAAATAGTGTTTGTTAGTGGTGTGGTATGTGGGCATGCCAGAGGATGAAAACATGCCTATGTATGCTTATGCACATACATTACATACACATTCACACATAGGTAAACATATTCTACCTCACAAACACACAAGCTTAAAAACAAAATTTGCCAAATCTGACCCAAACCAAAAATATTATATATATGGATACTTTCTACATACAAGTACATTATCTCTGTGACAAAGTTAGTTGCAAGCTGTAAGAAAGGATAGGTAAATATTGCTATGATCAGTAGGATTCTCTTTCTTTTTTAATTTATAAGCAGAGTTTATCACCTCAAGACACAAAATTTACAATTGGAGGAAGAAGCCAGGGGGCCAAGGATTTAGCTCAGGGGCACAGCACCTGCCTGACAAGTGTGGGCTCCTGAGTTCCAGTCCTGGTATTCCCCCCAAAAAAGAAAGAAAACAAAGGCTTGCTTCACAGTGGTTTAATATGAACAGATTTGAATATGACATTTCCTGACAGAAGAATGAACAGTTTGCTGAATAAAAGCCCCGAATCAGGGTATATACACAGCAGAAATGGGGCCTCAGAGTCTCAGCATTTGTGAACAATGAAAGAAATCTTTTTAAAAAAAGGTTATAAAGGATACAAATCAAAAAGGCAGCAACAATACCAACATTGGTAAGTGCGAAAGGGAGCTCAGCAGCTACAGAGTTCATCTGTCTCAACATTTAGGTGGGCTCCACTCGGCAAAATCTAATCCTCTCTGACCAGGATCATATTGGAATCAACAGTCCTTCCCCTAAGGCCTTCATGACAGAGATCTAAGCAAAGGGCCCCAACTTTCACTGACACCAGTTAACTTGGTCTCATCCTACCACCTGGGAGAGACAATGAACCCCAGCAAAAAAAAAAAAAAAAAAACTCCCTTCCAGACAAAAGCTCAGGACAGCTGTCAGCCATAAGAAGTTACTTTAGACTAAAATTTAGGAAATCGATACCCAGCTGCTAGCCCTGGGGAAAATGCTGGGGTTTCAGCGGAAACAAGTACAGGCAGTTCAATAACCCTGTGAGCAGACTGGGGAGAGCAGTGACAACCCTTGCCCCTGAGCCCCATCCAACAGCTCAAAGCGCTTAGGAGAAATCAGAAGTGTGGTTTGTTTGTGTGCTTTGGCCCTGAGGCAGCACTAAATGGGATGGCGAAGGAAGAATGAAAGGAAGATAGTGGTGATATTCTTCCCTACAATCTGGAGGAACCTAAAATATGACCAACTGCCACCATTCAAGGAGTCACTTGGCAGTGGTGAGTTATCCCCACCCCTTAAGCCAAAAAAACTGCAAAACTAACTCATGAAGTAGCAAAAGGCTTAGGGCAGGAGAACTGGTGGCTCATACTGATCCACCTGCTGGTAAGCAAAAATAGGCAGCCAGAGTAGGGAGCCACAGAGAAATGGCTAGGCAACAGAGCTCCTCTTACTCCCTATAGCTTTCTCCTGACTCTGTTGCAGTCATGAAGATGGGCCCACAAAACCCACACTTTGCTCTACACAACAGATTGCTTAGACTCTAGGATTACTGCCATAGAAAGCAATGAGAGAAAAGCAATAAAAAACAATTTAAAAAAACTGCTGAGAAAACTGGGAGTGGGACTTGAGAAAAGATGAAGAGCTTCTAGATCTCTACCACTTCCCCCAGAAAAGAAAAAGTTCATGCAGGTAGGAAGGGCAGGGTTTTCCCTGCTCAGTGTTCCTGGTTAAACCTAAGAAGAAAAATCCCCTGGACTTGCAGCATCAGTATGTATCCAAATGTCACCAGCATGACACCCCACACACAAGGTTTGCCTTGGCATGGGTAAATGCCCTAGAAATTGCCTTCCAGTCCAACCCCCCACCCACCCACCCACCCCCAAGCAAAGGGCATCTGTCGTGATTTCCCACTTCTCAGAGAAGATCCTTGAAGAATGCCATAAGGTGTAGTCAGGAGGTACCAAGGGGTACAGTGGCAGACAGTCTATCAGGCCAGGGGATGGGCAGCCAACTTCAGATCAAAGAGAGAGGCTTAATGTAAAAACCAACTTCATCTCAGCAGGAAAGTAGAGGGCAGGTGGTGCGAGGGGCTCCTATTGGCGCACCTTCCCAGGGACGTAGTTCCTGTCAATTGCTTCCTCCTGCAGGAACATGTGTAGGCAACGTTCATTCTGAGCCAATGGGTGCCCTGCAATTCTACAAAGACAACAAAACAGTAATCAGTAGTGTTACGGATCACAGAGAATTAACACAGGGAGGGGAATATAGACAGGAGAGGAAGGACAAGGTCAGCCTTAACATTTGCACCAATGGAGAAAAACAGTAGGGTACCACCTCAACCTTAACATTGTAGAGGGAAAGGGAGACAGAAGACAAGGGAGGAAAATCTCAAGATACAAACATTAATATACAGTGTTCTTTTAGGCCCTGATATACAGGGTCAGAATTCTGTCCAAAGGAACAGAGTTTGACTATGCAGTTAGCCCACTAAACAATCAACACATCACATAGTACCCCTTACAAAAAAAAAAGACAAGGTTGGACAAAACATACAGAAAAGGCAAAAGTAACAAGCAGAATTCCCAAGAATTTGGCTTGGCTTACTTGTTAATAAACTGTTCAAGGCCCTGCCTCCTTTCTTCAATGAAAGATTCTTCAAAGATTCCTTCATCTCCTCGAAAAGGGAGCTGCCGCTTCAAGGCTTTTCCAGGCAGTGGTGGTACTACAATCTGCAGGAAGATGCAATATATCAGCCCCATGGGAGAAAGAAAGAGAGGAAGTAAAATGGTACTCATTTCATACTAAGCATACGATCCATCCTGTCTCAAGGCTAGTAATCTGCAAAAACTAAAACCAGGTGGGTGTGATGGCACATGCCTGTAATCCCAGCACTGGAAGAGAGATTGAGGCAAAAGAACTGCAGAGAGTTCAACCCGGGCTTGGGCTATAAATATTAGAGTTCAAGACTGTATCTGGACTATAGAGTCAGATCCTGTCTAAAACAAAACAAAACATCTGACACCATAATAACAGTCAGGATGGCTCAGATTGATTCAGCTTCTGTTATGAGTAGGCAGATTTACTATTTCAAAAGAAAGGGAAAAAATTCCAAGTAATCTTTACTTTCATTAACAAGCCACCACCACTCAAGAAATTAGCTAGGTCTTTCTTAGCATTATAGCTTCCATTTCTAGTACCTATAAGAGTTAAGCTTTATGATTTTACTAGCCACCAAATGAAATAATACTTCTCTTAAAAACTGCTCTAAAACCACACCAGCATTTGCTATTTATGCTAGTAAGGTTATGGGAGAAAATGAACCCCTCTATGTTGTTAGTGTGAATGTAAACTAGTACAACCACTATGGAAGTAAATATGAAGATTCCTTAACAAAAACTGAGATCTGGGTGTAGTGGCCCACACCTGTAATCCCAGCACTTGGGAGGCTAAGGCTGAGGCAGAAGGATCACTGTGAGTTTGAAACCAGCCTGGGCTACAGAGTGAGCTCAAGCCAGCCTGAACTGCACAGTGAAAACCTGTCTCAAAAAGACCAAAAGAAAAACTAAAAAAATAAATAAAAACCCTGAAACTATTTCAGTGCTATTTTATTTTCTCATTAGAATGAATAAAAAGGGACAGGGAGATGGCTCAGTAGAACAAGCACTTGCCTGACAAGCACAAGAGTCTGAGTTCAATCCCCAGTTCTGCCAAAAAAAATTAATAAAAAATTTTAAAAACCCTTAAAATAGAAATTCTATTCAAACCAGCTACACCTCTTTCCTAAAAGTTAAAAAATCACCATATTACAGGGATACATTCATAGCTATGTTTATAGTAGCACAATTCACAATAGGTATATCATGGAAGTGGCTTATATGTCCATCAATAAATGAATAGATAAAAAATGTGGTATAAAAAAAAGATATAGTACACACACACACACACACACACACACACACACACACAGTGGAGTACTATTCACCCATAAAAAGGATAAAATTCATTCATTTGTTGGAAAATGTACAAATCTTGAAACCATAATGCTAAGGCAAATAAATCAGACACAGAATGTCAAACATCAGATAGTTTCTCTAGTGTAACAAACCTAAAATATAAATAATTTAAAGAGTAAAATAAGGGCTGGCCAGATAGCTCAGCAGACTAAAGTGCCTGCTTAGGCAGACTATAACAGGTTCATCCCTGGTGTGCCAGGGGGGCATAATGAGATGGCGACTGAGACTGGGTGTGGGGGTGCACGCCTGTAATCCCAGCACTTGGAAGGCTGAAAACAGAAGGATCACTACGAGTCTAATCTATGTAGTGAGACGCTGTAGACCCTGTATCAAATACATAAAAAAGAGCAAATAAGAGAAACTGAGCTGGCATGGTGGCACACACTTGTAATCTCAGCATTTAGAGACTAAAGTAGGAGGATTGCCACAAGTTTGAGGCAAGCCTGGCCTCATAGCGAGTTCAAGGCCAGCCTGAACTACATAGCAAGATTCTGTCTCAAACTATCAGTGATTGATTGATTGCAGAAAACAGGAAGGTAAACTCTGTAAAGATGGGAAGGGGGCCTCGAGAAGGGTTCAGAGGGAAAAAGGGGTAGTAAAAATGATCAAGAAAGGTTACATATGTGTACCATTTCCCCAAAATGAATGTGATTATACATCACAAATACATACTAATAAACTGTCCTAAACTTACCTTTTTTAAGTTTCAAATGATACTCTCAGATTCAAAATCTTGGTAGATAAGAGTTTGTTCGTTTCCTTTCAAGATTTTACAGAAAATGATCTTACACGTTCTCAAGCTATATCTTTTTCCAAGGGTGCCAGGGCATGGGACATACCTTACTATCTCGCTCCAACTCATTTTTCAGCCATTCAAAATCACTGTAGCGCCTCCGTACACAGGACTCTTTCAGCTTGAAGATAGGTAGGTTTGTCTACATGAAAGAAGAATGAAAGAAAGGTGGTGTGGTGACTGGCTACTTGTCACAACCACTGGGCAGGTTCAATAGCTCTTATGAACCACGTACCTATAACTCTTTCAAAACACCACCAAGTAACTACAAACCATTACCATATCCAATCATGTCACAGTTGGGACTGGGGATGTAGTTCAGTCATACAGTACTTGCCTAGCATGCACAAGGCCTGGAGTTCCATTTCTAACAATGCAAAATAAAAAGTTCTTTGTTGCTTCAAATTTAACCCATAAATAGACCTAAAGCTGTATGCAAATACACTCACTTGTAACAGTAATGTCCATCAAAAGGAAATTAAATGAATTATGGTACACCTGTATAGTGGGACACTATACAACTAAGAAAAGAATGTAGAAGATCTGTATGTGCCAATATGGAAAGAGACTAACTGGTAAACTCAAGGTACAGAAGGGGGAAAGCACTTGCCCCTTTCTGTGCTAAAATATATAGATAGATAGATAGATAGATAGATAGATAGATAGATAGATAGATAGATAGATAGATACTGGTCACAGAGACTATCTTTGGAGAATAGGACCAGACAAAAAGAAAGGATAGAAATAATATTGTTTAGTGTATGATTTATTATATGCATACATTACATTTTCCATTAAAAACTAAACTGAAGTTCCCTGTAAAAAAAAAAAAAAAAAAAAAAAGATGTATCAGATGCAGTGGTACACCCATAATCCCAGCACTCTGGGAGGCTGAGGCAAAAAGAATATAAATTCAAGCCCAGCTTGGGCAACTTAACAACTTAATGAGACCCTGCCTCAAAATAAAAAATAAAAATTGGAGATGTAGCTCAGTGCACAGGCCCTGAGTTCAATCCCCATTGCTGCAAAAAATAAAACTAAATAAAGAGAGGCAATATCACCCAAGGTCTGCTTCCCTCTGCTTTTCTACTCAAATTGTTTCCATCCTATAAGCCCTAGCTCAATCTCACTTCACTCAGGAAATCTTTCTTTTTTTTTTTTTTTTAATGGAACCAGGGATTGAACTCAGGCTCTTGTGCTTGCCAGGGAAGTGCTTATTCTACTAAGCCATCTCCCTGGCCCAGGAAATCTTTCTTTTTTTTAAATTTTTTTTATTGAAGTAAAAATATCAATGAGACAGTTTTAAGATACCCTGACAAGATGGATTTGATAAATTAATACATTGCAAACTGTTTTCATAATGTTTTGGTAAGGAAATCTTTCTTGACAATACCAGCTGGATATATTGGTATCCTTTCCCTCTGAACTTGCCTGACTTTTATACTTTCCTATCTCTTTACATACTGTTCTTCTATATATCATGTTTGTCTTGTCTACCTAACTAAATTGTGATCTCATCAAGATCAGAAACCATGCCAGGCACAGTGGCACAAGCCTGCAATCCCTGCACTCTGGCAGGACAAGCAGGATAATCACAAATTCAAGGCCAGCCTGAGAAACTTGAGTGAGACTGTCTCAAAATAAAAAACAAAAAGGGCTGGGGATGTAGTTCAGTGGTAGTGCACCCAGAGTACTATCCCTAACACTTAAAAAAAAATCAGGAACCATGACTACTTCATGTCCCTTAAAATACAAGTTACTCAATAATACTCAATTGACTAAGAGAAACCCTATGTCTGTTTATCCTTCCTTACTTAGAAAATGCAAAATAGCCACTATATAAATTGGCTTATCATAGCTTGCTCCTCGATATAAATTGGCTCATTCCCACATCTTAATCATTGAAAAGATTCCCCAGACTCTAGTGGCAACAGAAATCTGACAAACAAAAAGCCCCAATCTTACTTCTATTGACAAGTTCTAAAAAGAAATGACCAACCGCATGCATTAATCATGACCAAATTTACATCCCACTAAATCATATCACTGGATGGGCAATAAGAGAATTTTTGCCTTTTCCACACTGCCTCTTGGCAAGAAAAAAGCATCTAGGAGCTCTGCTAGAGCTTCACAATGTGAGGTCACCTAGACACCTCTCCAGATCCCCACGAAGACAGGATTCTTTACTGAACAGAATGAGAAAGAAGAGCTTCAGCAATGTTGATTATATGGGGCCAGGGTGAGGTCCATTGTAGAGCATGTGCTTACAGGCAAGGTCTGGGGTTCAATCCTCAGCTCCAGAAAAAAAAAAAATTTAATAAACACAAATAAGAGACAGGTGTGGTGGAACATCCCTGTAATACCAGCACTCAGGAGGCTGAGGTAGAAGTAGCACTGTGAGTTTGAGGCCGGCCTAGGCTAGCCTGCAGTGAGACCCTGTCAAAATATAATAATAAATAAGTGCAAATGTTTCAATAAAAATATGAATGGCTTAGCCAAGTGTGGTATTGCATGTCTGCGGTTCTGCTACTCTGGAGAAGGGGAGGAGGGGGGCTGAGGAGGAGTGAGCCTAGTCTGGACAAGTTACTAAGGCCCCATCTCAAAATATTTTTTTAAAAAAGGGGCGGGGGTTGGGGATACAGCTTCACTGTGAGGCCCTGGGTTCATTCCCCAGTACTGGGGGAAATGCCTATACAACCATACAAATTAACAAAAACAACACAAATTAATTCAAACTCACTAAGCAAGGAACCATCATCAACTCTATATTATACATTTGTCGAAGGGACTGATGGAAAACTTAGTAGGAAAATTTTAAGCTTTGCCAGAGACTATAGTGGAAAGAGCACGGGCTCTGAGATCAGTCAGATTTTGGTTCAAATCTCAACCTTGTTGGTTACAGTTATATATACTTGAACAACTTACTTAAACTGCATCCCTCCTCAGTTTACCATCTGTAAAATGGGTTTTTGTAAGAATAAAAATCAGCACTAAAATCTAGTTCAACACCTGGCACATGCAGGCATAAGATTAACAGTCCCTGTTATTAGAATACCTGAAGTAGAGAGCTATTACACGGCTAATTCCAAAGACTGAGGTAATTCAATAGGACAAACACTGTATCTAAACACCCATAGCAGAGTATTTATACTGAACATATTACCCCTAGTTTCCATCAGGTCACTAAGTTCTCCAGCAATAACAGTTCTTGTTGTCATATTTTGATTTTCACTTCTTTCTGTGGTGCTAGAGATCAAATCTAGGGCCTTAAGCATGTGATATACTGCACCACTGAGCTGCATCCTCAGGTCTTTTTATATTTTGAAATACATAAATTCCATTCTTCCCCAAAGAAATGACTTCAAATAGTTTTTATCTACATAACACAAGTAGTGCTGGGTACAGTGTGACATGCCTCTAGAAGGCTGAGGCTGAAGGACTACAAGTTTTACCCTAGCCTGGGTTCGAGCAAGACCCTGTCTCAAAAATACGAAAAGAGGCTAGGGAAGTGAGGATGTAGCTCAGTGCAAATGTCCTGATTTCAATCCCAGTACCACAAAAAATAAATAGAGACTTACACACAAATGTTGGGCTGGAGGTATAGCTCAGTGGGAAAGTGCTTGCCTAGCTCAGATGAGACCCTCAATTCAATCCCCAGTACCGCCAAAAAAGACAAGTGCTTCTCGTGTTTTGCTATTCATTCTTTCTTTTGGAGATAATTTTTCAATGAGATTTCAAAGTCCACAAAGGAGACCACACTTTCTCATTCAATTGATGCACTCTTTTTTAGATCTTCAATGCTGTTTAAGTAGATGCTATCCATAAGGAATATTCTAGTTCTCTAGCCCAAGAGGAAACATCAAACTAGAAAATGGTTCTTAAAGGTTTTTTTTTCTACCTGTAACCACTTAAGACAAAAACAAATTTGGAAACCATGTATTCTATCTGCGCATTCCACCCTTACACCCTGGTCTAAGCACTAAGGAATAAAGTCCTCTGTGGTGTACACTGGAAAAAGCCACTCTTGGGTCAGTTCATTTTGAAAAGTCATGCATTAAGGTCACTACAGACCAGGGTAAGAATCCAAAAGGTTAATGTAGGACAGAAAAGGTAAACAGCCATTCATATACACAGCACCCAACTGAGAGCCATGAAATAGTGAAGGAAACACCCTGGCTATTTCAAATCTAAAAGAACACGGAATGAGAGTAGCAACTGACAATCCACCAATTCCAGCGCGGGTCCAGGTTTAATGGGAGACACAGCATGTGGTACCTGAGAAAACTGAAGCATACAACAACTCTGTCCTCCAGGTAGTTAACCCTAGACAAAGCAGGGAAGTATTTAGTCTCCAGGGGACTCCCTTTCTATTTTTGCTATAATGAGCCCACTGTCACCCTTTCCTGGACTCGATTTTGCCTCTAATCCAAAGCTTTGCTTGACTCTATCATCCCTGGGAGACCTGAGGAGGATGAAGCCCTCCCTTGTCAGACTGACTTCCAAAACCCTGCTTAGTTATGGGACCCAGAGGTACTGCCTCGGCTTTCCGTCGCCACCACCACCACCCCCCTTCCACCCGCCCTTTTCTTCTTCAGTCAGTCAGGATTCCTATCTATTTGAACTCCTCACTCTAATCTCTTGCCATCTTCCCCAACCTGCCCAGCCTGAGCTTCACTTCTTCCTTACGGGTACTTGCTCGCCCGCACCCTCATCCCATGTCCCCCTCAGGAGTTTTCTGTATCCCGGGGCCAAAACCCAGTCTGCAGACGTCTCTACACCTTTTAAGCCCCTAACCCCTAAGTGACCCCTCCCAGCGTCTTCGCCCTTAGTCACCCTCGCAGCAGCCTCCACGCCCGCCCCCGTCCCGTCCTCCCTCAGCTGTCTCCTCACCCCGTGACTCACCCGCATGCGAACCTCATAGGTGGTGAAGCGCGCGCGGCCCACGCCCACTGTCTGTGGATTGAAGATGTCGATCTCCAGGAAGTTACTCGGAGGCCCGTAAGCGTCGGTCAGGTCCTGAGGCTTCGAGTTAAGGCGCCGAGTGTCAGCGACTGCTGTGTCCGACATCTTTACGAAGGAGAGACGCGGACCGGGGAAAGGGGGTGGGGGACAGAAGCCGAGGAAGGAGCGCGCACGGCCCCTCCCGCTTGCAAAATAATCAGCCAACCGCCGGAGTGCGGTGCCGCGCACGCGCACCCATGCACGCACGCGCACGCCGCCGGCCCGAGCCCTGCACCCTGAATAGCAGCCGCGCGGAAGGCTGCGCTTACTGTAGGGAGGAGGCCTCATTCAGGCTTCCGGGTGATGCTGGCCGCTGCCCCGGAATCTGGATCTTCAGTAATGCCAACCAATACCCTGTGAAGCACCACAGGCAGGTTCTGCCAATCAACACTCCTCAACCCAAGAAATTGTCCCTTAAGGCATATCAGTCAGCAGTGGGCACTGCCCCACAAGCTAGCATTCTACAATGATAGGCCAAAGCCCTGTGACCTGAATAAATCCGGGTTTTCCGCGAAAATAGAAGGGTGATCTCTTGAGGGTGGGGTTCCAACAATAGTACCAAGAACCTAGAATGCAGCCTCTCCACTTGTGCCACTGAGTTTCAATTCATGCTACACATGAGTGGTTGCCAAAAGAGCAACGAATATCTGTAATGGGGTACAACAAAGATGTTTCTCATTCTCACTTTTCAGGAAAACTGGACTTATCTTCATCCTCTACATGTTGCTCTGTAAAACCAAACTCCAGGTCTACTTGGTGTTAATTTCTCAGCAAATTTGACAGCGTTTATTTAATACGTTCTATCTCTATCCTGAAGAACTCCATACTTGGCAATGTTCTAAGGTTGCTTGTCATAATGGAGATAGAATACACATGGAATCATCTATAGAAATGTTAATATTTATGAGACTAATCTACACATGCTCCACATTACATTAAGAAATAGACAAGTCATAATTTCAGATTATTCTTTTTTCCTCCTCCCTTTACCTGCCCTCTGCTCCTCAAAAAATATTTCCCAGCTGGATGTGGTGAAGCATGCCTGTAATCCCAAACACTCCTATACTCATGAGGCTGAAGCAGGAGGATCAGGAGTTTGAAGTGATCAGGAGTTTGATTACATACTGAGATCTTGTCTCAAACATTTTTTCCTATGTCACTGATGCCTGAAATTCTTTTAGCAAAACACAAGTCCCTACAATTTCACAATTATTTAATTCAATTTACTAAGGAACCACTCATATGCCAAACATCATGGAAAATACTTAAGACAGAGAGTTAAATAAGAGTCCCTGCCCTCAAAAAATTAACGTTCTGAGGGAGATAAGAAAACAATATGACAAATAATCAAATATTAGTTGGGCATGGTAGCACACACCTGGAATCCAAGAACTCTATGAGGCTGAGTTTGAAGCATCACAAATTCAAGTCCAGCATGGTCAATTTAGCAACTTAGCAAGGTCCTTTCTCAAAGTTTAAAACAAAATAAAAGAGCTAGAGATGTAGCTCAATGTGAAGGCCCAGGGTTCAATTCTTAGCACTGAGAAATTAAACAAATGTTAAAAAGTAACATATAGGACATACATATATAATTGGAAGAATTACAGAAGGCTTCCTGGAAAAAGAAACATCTGAGTTTAACAGAAGTGAAAAGGCATAAAGAACAAATAAGAGTGGAAATGTTGAAAGGTAATTTCTGCTAGAAAGAAAAAAAAAAAAAGAAAAAAAAGAATACACAGTTGGGTGTGGTGATGCATGCCTGGAATCCCAGAACTCAGGAGGCTGAGGCAGGAGGATTAATGAGAGTTTGAAACAGCCTGGGCTACAAAGTGAGCTCAAGGCCACCTGAGCTGCATAGCAAGACCCTGTCTCAAAAAGAAATAAAAAAGCACATACAAAGTCCTTGTGGTAATAAACAATATGATGTTTTCAGGCAATTCCCACAATTCAGATTGTGGGGTGAATGTGTTTAGAGGTAGGTTGGCTGGGGATGGGCAGAGCAGACCTTATGACAGGTGAAAGGAAGCTGCTGAAGGATCTTAAGCAGGAAAAAGACATGAGTAGAGATGGGTTTTAGAGAGACCATTTTTCAGATAATATGAAAATGTGCTTAAATTAAATGTTACTGTAAAAAATAAAATGTTACTTTGAAGGTACTGACAATAAAGTGATGCTGGTGGAAATGGAGAAAAGGTTAAAAAAAGATAGCCCAGAGATTAAGGAAATAAACTAAATAAGACGTACTAAATATGGTAGTAGTGCAGTGTTATATAGGATTTGACTATGTAAACTAGGGATTAAATCTCAGCTTCCTACTATATAACCTTCACCAAGTTATACAGTTTTCTTCAACTGTAAAATGAAAATGCTATGACTAATAGCTACTTCTGGGGCTGTTTTGGGAATTCAATAAAATAAAATATTTTATGTGCAAATAGTGTTTATTAACTGTTAGATATCATTACTATTTAGGGGTTGGTAGAGGAGAAAATTGAAAATGAACCTTGCATTTCTCACTGACATAACGAGGTACCATCAATAAAAAAAATGAATTATAGAAAAAACAGTAAGTTTGAGAAGAAAGAATGAGTTCAGTTCAGGTAAATCCAGTCATTGGTAGGACATCCAGGCTGAAAGGTCCAAATGACAGCTGGAAATATTTGCCTGAAGCTCAAGGGCTTGCTCAGGGTTAGAGATAAAGACTTGGGAGTCATCAACATATGGTGTAGAGAGAAAACTGTGAAGATAAGGACAGAAGACTTAAATTGGTGAGGTTATGCAGTTTTGTTGGGAATGTAAATCCCTTTTTGGGAAATGAATTGGCATGTAAATTTAAAAAACAACTTTGACTTGAAGAAAACTTGTAATACAGTACTAGTCATCACTGGAGAGCAGAACTGAAAATAGAAATCTTGAACGGCAGGCAAAATTATTTTTCACTTATTGCATTTGTATTTTAAAAACATTTTAGCCAGGCATGGTAGGACACACCTGTAATCCTAGTGCTCAAGAGACTGAGACAGGAAGATTGCTGCAAGCTCACAGCCAGCCTGAATTACATACTGAGACCTTTCTCAAAAAGCCAAAGGAAAAAAATTAAATGTTATTTACTGAAATTTTGACTCAAACAATTATTTCCAATAATTTATTCTGAGGAAATAATCACACAAAGGAACTAGAAAGGGATCTCAATTTTTTATTTTTTAATCATTTATTTATTTATTTATTTATTTATTTATTTATTTATTTATTTGGTACAAGGTCTCGCTACACAGTTCAGACTTGTAGTGATCCTCCTGTCTCAGCCTCCCTAGTGCTGAGATTACATGCATGTGCTACCATGCCCGGTTTCAGTGGCCTGGGATTCCAGAGCCAGCATGGTATCAGGGATCGAACCCAGGTCCTCACGCTTACCAGGCAGGCGCTTAGACTGCCAAGCCATCTCCCCAGCCCAGGATCTCGAATTTTAAATTATTCATTTAATGAAATATTTTTGTAGCAATTTTCTCCTAATTTGATAATTTGGTTGGGATTTTGTTTTTGTTTTGTTTTAAAGTAGGGTCTCACTATGTTTCCAGACTGGTCTTGAACTCCTAGACTCAAGTGAGCCTCCTACCCCAGCCTCCCTAGTAGATGGCACTATCAGGCACATGCCACCATACCAGGCTCCTGAGTCTGTCTATATAACAAGTCCTCAAAAGGGGTAGTACAGGGCTGAGGGTGTAGCTCAGTGGTAGAGTGCTTGTCCAGCATGCATAAGGTCCTGTGTCTGAGCCCCAGCACTGCAGTAATAAATTAACTGAGGTACTAGATTTTTCTATTTTAGATGACACTGTATCTCAGTCATTTCCACTAACAAGCTCAGTCTCTGTATAAATGGCCCAATTCAGAGTATATAGATCTAAAGTAATGGTTTGGGGCCCAGCAAGACAGCTCAGCAGATTAAAGCACCTGTAAGCAGGCACAGGGGCTGGGGATTTGATCTCCAGCCCTGCCATGCCAGCCTTGCCCCAGAGGAGTGCTGAGATGGTGAATGAGATTGGGTGTGGTGGCACAAGCCTGTAATCCCAGCACTTGGGAGGCTGTAAACAGGAGAATCACTATGAGTCCAATCTAGTAGTGAGACTCTGATCACCCTGTAGAACCTTCCCTAAAATACAAAAAAAAAGTAAAAATAAAATGTATATAAAGTAATGGTTTGGGCTAGAGGTGTAACTCAGTAAAAGAATGTGCATTTAGCATGTGCTGGGTTCAATGTCCATCACTAAAAAAAAGAATAATAATGTTTTATGCTTAATATGAAATATCTATAAAAAGGTGGTCTGGTGCATGCAAGGCAAGCACTCTGACAATCAGTTACATCCCCAACCTACATAATAATTTTTAAGTCTGGAAGGATACACACCCAAATGTTCGAGTGGTTACCTCTGGGGAATTTCAGTTAGATTTTATGTTTTTATTTATAATTCTCTAAAGGATGTGTGTGTGTGTGTGTGTGTGTGTGTGTGTTGTGTGTGTGTGTGTGTGTGTGTGTAAGAGATCAAGGATCAAACCTGAAATTATATTCCTTGTTCAATCAGAAAAAATAAAACTACTTCCATTTGGGAAAAACATAAAAGGCCAGGCACAGGAAGACAAGCTTGTAAAGGATAACAGGAAACAGTAGTTAGTGCAGTAGAAAGAGAACCAAAGATGATAGTTATCTGGAAGCAAAAGATGAAAGTTTCCAGAAGGAGCAAGTAGGTGGGTAACGGTGTTTACTACACTACAAAGGTCAAATAAGATAAGTCCTGAGAAATGTCCACTGGCTTTGATAATTAAATGACAGCAGTTTCAGTAAAGCCCCAGGAGTAGAACCCAAATAAAATGGATTGAGAATAAATCAGACAAGGGAAAACATTTATTAGGGAAATTCTTTTGGGAAGTTTGCCTAAGAAGGGAATGTAGTAGCTGGGGGAAATTCATTGTTGAAGAAAGCTTTGTTTGTCAAAAATAGAAAAGATTGCAATGTATTTAGCAGCTGGAGGGAATGAGCCTATAAAAAGTGAGAATTTCAGTACACAGGCCAAGTGAAGAGATAAGGCTTAGAATCAAGTAGTCCTAGGGGAATTCTATAAGTTCAATCCACAGTATGGTATAAACAGCTGAGACATAGTCTTTAAGAGAAAGATTTGGTAGGGTGTAAGAAAAGTAGAAAGTACTAAGATAATTAGAACTTTTTAGTAATAAATTAGTAATAGCTGGTTCCCATACATTCACAGACATACATACCATTTTTGTTTTTCATGAAAGCCACACAGTTTCCAGTTATTAAGTGATGTTGGGCAAAGCACAGTTATCCTATGGACCTCAGTTATCAAACACAAATACAAATGCCAGTCAAATCCTTTGGCAAACAGGTGACATCAGAATTCTGATGTCCATTGTTCTTTCTATTGAGTTTCCTTGACCGTGTTCATTCTTTCTCAAAAGGAGTCAAGAACAGGAAAAACTGAGTAATAGAGACTTACGGTTCTTACCTTGAAAGGAATCTCCTTAGTTCATTATCCTGCTTACAGGCAATTCTGTACCCTGATCAGACAGACAACTGTCCGTCTTCCTGCCCTTAAATTTTCCCTAAAGATTTCATAATATCCAAGTTAGTATTGCACAACCATACTGACAAGAACTTCTTTCTGTATTCAGACTGTCCCAAAAAAAAAAAAAAAAAAAAAAAAAAAAAAAACCTGGCAAAGCAGAAGTTCCTGGAATTTAGGGTGTTTATGTTCTTTAAGATCAGGGGCCTGGAACTGCAGGAACAGGGAAAAAGCAGAGTCTGGCTGTAAAAAGAGATAATGTAAGGATGTAAACAAAGCCATGAAAGCAGCACTCTAATATGTATACAATCTGTAGTGTAAGGGGGCAGGATTGAGAGTTCAGCTGCTTTTTTTTTCTTTTTCCTCTCATTAATTTATTATTTGTCTCACTAATGCAGTTCAGGCTGGCCTTGAACTCACAGTGATCCTCCTGCCTCAGCCTTTTGAGGCATGTTCTTTATTTCTTTTTCCTTTTGAAAATTTATTGACAGTACTATCAACAATGAAACATTCTTTCAGTTCTTGCAAAGTTTCTGTTTAAGTTCTCTTTAAATACTCAACTTGTTGGGGCCGGGGATGTAGCTCAACTGTGCAGCGCCGGTCTAGCAAGCGCAAGGCCCAGAGTTCAATTCCTGGTATCAAAAAAAAGAAAATAGTAAAAAATAAAAATGTTCAACTTGTCTACTTAAATTGGCCATTGTATTTATTTAACCAGAGTATCTTTCGATCTCCTAGGGGTGTAGCTATCTGTACATGTTTATGGAGGTCACTAAAGACCTAAGCTATCAGCTGACAAGAATTTTCCCTCCAGCTTCCATAGAAGTGTTCATTAATTATGTAATTAGTTATCTAGAGGCAGTAAGACCTAGGAAGATGATAATGCTGCAATTATCCAGTCTTCTTCCCTTAATAAAAAGCTACCACTTATCGAACACTTACTGTGTGCCAGGCATTATTTTATGTACTACATTTTAATTCAGTCAATCCTCCAAACAACCTATGGCATAGGTGCTGTTTTTGTATCTGCAGTATACTGATGAAGTGGAGACACATTAAGCAACTTGCCCCAAATGACATAGTTTTTTGGTTTTGGTTTTGCTTTTCTTTGCACTGGGAATAGAACTCAGGACCTTGTGCTTGCCAGGCAGGCACTTGCACCACTGAGCTATCTCCTTGGCCCACTACATAGCTTATAAGAGGTAAAGTCAGGATTTGAATCCAGATACAGTAGTCCGGTTTTTAAGCCCATGCTTTAACATGACTCTCAGAGAACATCAACTCTGCCTGTTCACTCACCTGCAGAGTAGAAGGGGAAACAATATCTGAAAAGTAAAAAAGGAGAGAAATAAAGAACAAAAAAGGTGCTTCCAATGGAAAGGGGTATAATGATACTAACAACTGCTCAGTAACATTCTGGCTACAGCCTTCTGCCTAGATATTGTTCTGTTTGGTCTTTAGCCTAAAGCTTTTTGTTAAATTTACATCTTCTTAATAACTATGAAAATTTCAAGGTTCTTTAATTTCTCCCCATCCTTCAAAGCCTGATGCAATTTCTACCTCCTCCACAAAGCCTCCATATGCACCAAGTCTACAGTAATCTTCACTTGAAATTTTTTACACTTATTGCCTGTAATGTTCATTTGGCTCTGACTCACATTCTTAGTTTCATATGCATATATGTCTCATTTTATCAACCATATTTGTAACTCTTTAAGGACAGGGACTAACATGTCTCTTGCATCTTCCATAATTCTGAGTATGGCATACAGCAAATAATAAGCACTCAGTAAATATTTGTTGGTTGACTGATTGAAAAGGTCAGAGATTGCATCTATTCTTTTTTTTTTATTTAGTACAGGGTCTACATGGTCTCACTACACAGATCAAACTCATAGTGTTCCTCCAGTTTTTAGCCTCCTAAACGCTGGGATTACAGATGTGTGCCACCATGCCCAGTCTCAATCACCATCTCCGGGCACCCCAGGGGGTGGGGCAGGCATGGCACTCTGAAAATCGAACCCTGGCGCTGTGCTCTGCCTAAGCAGGTGCTTTTGTCTGCTGAGCTATATGGCTGGTCCTTGCATCTATTCTTGGTTAACATCCATATCATGTAGTGGAGAACTATGTATTCAATGTGTGTATGCAATAAACATTAGTATTACAAAATCATTCAGAAATGCTTTATGGAGTTTCTACAGTATGCAGACAATAGTGTTGTGAAAATAAAAATGAAATAGAAGACAGCATCTAACTCAGCTTGGTTCTTCATGAAGTCTTCTGTTACTGCATCAATGAATGTTATCTCATTTCTCTGAATTCCTGCTGCATTTGAAATCAGGACCAGTTATCACTCAATTGTTTTGTGTCCCTCGATTCAATTATAAACTTCTTTCAGGAAATGGATGGCACTGTGCTGGAAACATAATACAATCACAGTATTGGGAGGGCCTTTGGAGCCTTTCCTATAATCAAGCTTCCTATTCATGCAAGAATTCTTTTTCTTCTAATGGTGCTGATGAAGCTCTGACTTAACTCTATGCTTCCAATAACCAGAATTAAGTAAAATAGAGAAACACAAGAGGAAGAATAAGTTCAAAGGAATATAATGAGTTGAATTTGGATATGTGCAGTTTAATATGACTGTTAGATAAACAGAAAAAGATAAACATCTGAAATGCAAGTCTCAACCTGAAGGGAGAGGTTAGGGTTAAAAGTAGAGACTTGGGAGTCTTGGCATGGAACTGAAATGCTAAGATTAGGAGGACTACCAAGAATGGACTATAGATTCAAAGCACTTGCCTAGCATGAGTGAGGTTCTGCATTTGATCCCCAGCACAAGAAAGGAAAGAAAAAGAGAAAAGGAGAGGAGAGGAGAGAAAAAGGAAAAGAAAAGAACTGTTGAGAACAAACAGCAAGGACCAAGTCTTTAAGAATTCCTCTTCCTCTACTTGGAAGAAAAAATGAATGAAGTATACATCACGGGGCCATAATATTAAGCTGAGCTGTAAATGGCTATGGTCGACAACTTCTTTGAATAACTCACTATTGTTGTGGAATGCTGGACTGTGTTGGATTGTGTCTTCGAGTTTAAGCACCTAAGTTAGTTGAATAACAATGGAGTGCCCACCTTTGACAGATGTAGACAAAGGAAGGGGTATAGAAAGAAAAAATCATGATGTGTGTGTATAGACAGTACAGTTGGGATAGATAATGCTGTGCTTCTACATAATCCTATGAGACGCAAGATTTGCACTGATGGTGGTTGGACAGGATATTATGTCGGCTTCTAGTACTATGGTCATCCACTAGGAAAATAATTATCAAATTTTTGATATAATTCAGGTATAAAAAATAAGATAAGTAAACAGCTACACTCTTAATTTACTGATAAGAGACATCTGCTATAATAATGTTTGTAAATATATCATGTATGCACCTTGTACAATACCAAAACAGTATGAAAACAGTTTGCAATGTATTAATTTATCGAATCTGTCTTGTTAAGGTGTCTTAAAACCCTCTGATTGATATTTGTACTTCAATAAAATAAAAAATAAATTAAAAAATAAATAAATAAATAAATAAATGTAAAAAGAAAAAATGAGAAATTAATGAGGTGGGAAAATAGGAAAGCAAAGGAGAGGTTGGTCACTACAGTCAATGGAAAATGAAGCACTGAAGCTACCAAAGATATAAAAATGGAAAATTAATTTGTCTGATTAAGAAGCCAGACCTTTGACAGTTTTTGAGGTGTGAAATCAAACCCAGAGCCTCAAGTATGATAGGCAAACTTTCTACCACTGAGCTACACTCTGAGCCAAAGCTAGACCTTTGGTGACCTAGAAAAGAGTAGTCTCAGTGAAGTATGATCTCTTTTGCTAATTCTTGTTATACTCAATAGCTAGCACAATGTCTACTTCAAATGTATTCATTAAGTTGATGAATGAATGAATGGATGCAGTTAATTGTAGGTCCTGCTACAAACAAGAGCTTATGAGGAAAAAGAGAAAACTAGAGAGCTTAGTCTTTTTTCTCTGAAACAAAAGGCAAATATAAGTGATGATATAAATGTTAAAATGAGCTGAGCATGGTAGCACACGCCTGTAATCCCAGCACTCAGGAGGCTGAGGTGTGAGGATCACTGCAAGTCTGAGGATAGTCTTGGCTACAAAGTGAGCTCAAGGCCAGTCTGGATTGCATACAGAGACCCTATCTCAAAAAGACAGACAGACAGACAGACAGATGGAAAGATGGAAAGAAAGAAAGAAAGAAAGAAAGAAAGAAAGAAAGAAAGAAAGAAAGAAAGAAAGAAAGAAAGAAAGAAACAAAGGAGGAAAGACAGACAGACAGACAGACAGACAGACAGACAGACAGACAGAAAGAAAGAAAGAAAGAAAGAAAGAAAGAAAGAAAGAAAGAAAGAAAGAAAGAAAGAAAGAAAGAAAGAAAGAAAGAAAGAAAGAAAGAAAGAAACAAAGGAGGAAAGACAGACAGACAGACAGACAGACAGACAGACAGACAGACAGAAAGAAAGAAAGAAAGAAAGAAAGAAAGAAAGAAAGAAAGAAAGAAAGAAAGAAAGAAAGAAAGAAAATAAGTAAGTTATGATGTTAAGGAGCAATTGAAGGCTATGTTCCTGCCCCCAGACTATGAAGTAAGTTCCTCTGAGACACAAAATAACAGCAAAAATGCTCAATAGATAATACCTATAAACTCTGGATGAAACACATCACTTACATGTGCTTGCACATATATGTATGAGCACACACATGCACACACACACACACACACACACACACACACACACCTACCAGAGAGTTCTAAAGTGAGCAAAGGCAAACAGATTTTCAGAGGGCAGATAGAACATCAAATAAGAGCTCAGAATGGGGTTTCTAATTTTATGGCTTTACTTTATGGCCTTAGACTGAATGCAGGATACAACTGCTGGTCAAACTACTAATACTCAATTAGGAAATCATCCTTCTATCCTATGAACCAGAGGACAGAGCTTGGGACTATCATTGTCTCTGGAAAACAGGGAGGAACCTGAGAGAGGAGAGATTCCAAGAAAAAGAGCCCTAAGTTATCTGTATAAATTCTCAAAGTGTATCCTAAACCATAAATATACAGGACAGATACAAAGAAATTCAATGACTGAAAGGGAGGCACTGAGATTTGAGCTTCCAGCCAGCAAGGCGAAGTTCAGTTCAGTTTAAAGCTAACCAAGTTGATCTCCTGCAGAAACAAGTACATCTACACTCTTCCAAGAACATAACAGAATCCAGTTCTCCACAACATAGCACTCCATACCCAGGAACCCCTTGAAACTTAATGAGTGAAGAATCAAGAAAATGTGACTCATTCTCAAGGGAAAAGACAGGTAATAGAGGACAACTTTGAGATGATGATGAAACTTGAAGAGCAGAGCCAGACCCGCCCTCGGGGCATGCTGAGCTATTGACTGAGACTGGGTATGGTGGTGCACACTTGTAATCCCAGCACTTGGGAAGCTGAAAACAGGAGAATCACTACAAGTCTAATCTGTGTAGTGAGACCCTGTAGAACCTGTGCTAAATACATTAAAAATAAGATTCGAGAACTGAAAAATATAACATCATATATGAGAAATTGGTAAAATGAAATAAACAAGGGAGTCAAGTGGGGGAAAGAATGAAGGCAAAATAAAGACAACTTCAAATTAAAAAAAAAAAAGTTTCTCACTGGGTCTGGTGGTGTACCTGTACCCAGTTGCTCAGGAGACTGAGGCAGGAACGTTACTTGAATCCCAGAGTTTAAGGCCATCATGGACAAAAAAGCAAGACTTGTCACACACACACACACACACACACACACACACACACACACACACACACACACACACAGAGTCTCTTTTCATGCTTATAAAGCTTTCTATTTGCTGTTTCCTGTGTCTGGAACACAAAGACTCTCTTCTAGTCTCTATCCTGTCTATCTTCAGCTTCTGAACTCCTATACATCCTTGTACATGTAATTTCCAATGTTACTTCTTCCAGGAAGCTTTCCTTTTCACCCAAGTTCAATTGAGATACTCCACTCTGTACTACACACCTATAGCCCACTTATATTTCTCCCATTTTAGCATTCACCATACTGTACATGTTTGTCTGATTACTTGTGAACTTCCCTGAATCATATGCTCCATGAGGGCAAGCACTTTGTTTTCTTATTAGTACATTTACATGCACTGGTATATAATAGGCACATGATTATTAATTTATTGAGTAAAAGAAAGAACATCATTCCAAAATATTTTTTCTTTCTACTATACCAGGTTTCCATCCATTCATGGGAGAGGTCTTGACATTACTGTAAGACTCACCACTATTATATTGTCTTAAATTTTATAAAGAAGAGTACTACTCTGCCATACAGAAAGATAAGCTTGAATCATTCATAGGAAAATGGATGCACCTTTAGACCATGGTGTTAAGTGAAGTAAATCAGACACACAAGCTACAATATCATATGCTTTCTCTTATATGAAAAAAAATAAAGAGCAAAAGAAAAGATAGATAATAGAAAGTAAGAAGATAGATCCACCTCAAAGGGAAGGGGACAAAGAGATGGAGAGAGGGGAAGGGGAAAAAAAAGGATTTAAAAGAAGGAATTAGAATATGTTACATACATAGGTCAACTCCCCACAAGGAATGTAAATATTATGAACTGCAAAGTTGGACAAAAATAAAACAAGGGGATTAAGACATGGGTGGAAAAAGTTATCAGAGATTAACTTCTGGGAAGACAGAGTGGTAAGCACAGAAAAACAGTCTCTCTGAGATCTGATGTTTAGATGCTGGAATGTAGAAACTTGAGGAAGCAGCAACACGGTCTTTTCGTCAGCCAAATTTTGTAGTTTTCCTTTTATTTCTATGAATAAAACATCCAATTTACTTTTTTTTTCCAATTTACTTTTTAGCTTCTCTGTGTACTTGCTTTTGATCTTTCTTAGTTTAAATATTGCATTGTTTCTCTTGTGTGAGAAATTCAAAGTATAAATAAGGAGAAAAATGGAGAAGAAGTATCAAGAAGCAGAAGTAACTTGTTCAAATGAGAAGCGAACTAGAGATGGGGAGAAAGAAGGAAAGGGAAGGGAAGGAAAAGGGATTTGAAGAAGAAAAATGATGAAAAAATGGAAACACAATTTAAAATGAAGAAAGAAAGAAAGGTTGGAAGGAGGGAAGGGGATGGAAAAAGGAATTAAGATGTGTTTTGCACATATGCAAATCTCTCATTGTAAATGCTATCATTATGTACTATAAACATGTTCTAACAAAAGTAAATAAATTTAAAAGAAAAGAAAGAAACTTGAGGAAGAACACAGAAGTGGGCTCCAAGGACCCTAGAAGGATCTGAAATTAGAACTGAAGCCTAAGGGGAGATCAAAGAGAGAAACTTCAATGAACAAAAAGGAGATGATAGCTGGCACTTTCTCCTGGAGGCCAGACTCCCTCTGTGATAGGGACAGCTCAGACCTACAGGCACAAGATGACTGAGAAAAGCACCAGTGAAATGGAGGCATGGATCCAGTGGACTGCAGTGGCTGGTGAGTTATCTAGGTTCTGTTGTCCCCCAGGGAGGGCAACTGGCCTGTAGCCATCTTGGAGAGGGGCTAACTGAGCTCAGAACTCAGAAGAGGTGTAGGCCAGCTCCAGTTAGCACCATCCAGTGTCAAGGTGGGGCAACCAAGTTCAAGTCTCCAAGAGGTCAGGGACCTGAGTTCAAGCTGGCAGGAGGCACAAGGAGTGTTAATAGGCTGATCCAGTCTTCCAAACTCATAGCCAGAAACCAGCCTAGACTTCAGTGAAACTGAGCATGCAGGATTGCTAGCAGGATAATCCACTACCCACAGTAGGGCCACTGCTGACATGCTTCAGCCAGTCAACTCAGATTCTAGACTCTATCTGACAGTAGAGACATGCCTGAAAGTGAACATTCTTTCTTCTTTTCTCTTTTCTTTTCTTGTTTTTCTTGGTTGTTTATCCTTGTTTTTAGAGAAGTGCAACAGTACGTATATATATATATATACATATATGTATATATATATATATATATATATATGTGTGTGTGTGTGTGTGTATATATATGTGTGTATATATATATATATATATATATATATATATAGCCTCACTATCTGATAAAGGCTGGCCTTGAACTCACTATGTAGACAGTGCTGACCTCAAACTCACAGCAATCCTTCTGCCTCAGCTTCCTAACTGCTAGGATTACAGGCATGAGCCACCAGGCCCAGCCTCTAGTTCATTGGTCGTTATTCCGTTCTGTATTATTCTTTTAATCCTTCCTTCTGTCTTTCTTTTGTGTCTTCTTCACCAGTTCTCCTCCCCAACTGGAGGTCATTGCTTTGACCTCCAATGTTACTTCAAATCTCTTTCTCTTCTATTTCTCTATTTTCCCCTAACCCCTTTTAAATTTTCTGCCAAGGATAAAATCTCCATATTGAGGGCACATTTACTGTATGCAATGTTCTAGTTTACTTTAGACTTTGTTACATAATCAAAAATCTAGTCCATATGGTTAAAGGTGTTAAATTAAAAGTCAACAGTTTGTCATTTTCTAGGCTGGATTGGATGCTATTCTTATTGCTGACTGTACTATTTTAACTTTAGCCAAAGTGACATATTTGTTCTAATAACTTGTTCTTCCTAGTGTGCCAAGATAACCAAAGGTCATAAACTATGTTATGGCCTAGTGCCCAAGAAAAGGAGGGTTAGGCCAAGTGGGCAGCAATTCTTCATCCCCAATCAATTGAAGAGGCAGGATCTTGCACTAGATTCAAAACGCCAGCTACAACTAGAAGGTATCTCAGAGAAGTAGTCATTTATTAAGGTTCTAAATACTAGCAATAAAGGTATTCACCACAAGCAATCAACAAGTATCAAACCAAGAATTAAACTGTAAGAAATAAAAAAAAAAAAAAAAAAAAACGAGAATACATTTAAACAAAGTGCAACCCCTGACTTCCAGCTCAGCTAAGGTAAACCCAGGGGCAGATGAATAAGGCTCTAGAAAAAAATGAAATTGAAAATAATTTCTTGGGGCAGGAGACATGGCTTGGTGGAATAAGCGCTTCCCTGACAAGTGCAAAGGCCTGAGTTCAATCCCCTGTTCCACAAAAAAAAAAAGAAAGAAAAAAAGAAAAGAATTCCTTGCTGGGTGTGGTGGCACATGCCTGTAAGCAGCACTGAGGAGGCAGAGGTAGGAGGATCACTGCAAGTTTGGGGCCAGGCTGGAAGCTATAAAGTGAGTTCAAGGCCATCCTGAACTAGAGAAACCCTGTTTCAAAATAAATAGACAAGCCGGGCGTGGTGGCGCAGGCCTGTAATCCCAGCACTCAGGAAGCTGAGGCAGGAAGGAGGATTGTTGTGAGTTCGAGACCAGCCTGAGCTACAAAGTGAGCTTAAGGCCAGCCTGAACTGCATAGTGAGACCCTGTCTCAAAAAGACAATAAACAAATAAATAAACAAACAAACAATAAATAAATAAGCAAACAAATCCTGCTGAGAGAAATCTATTCTCCTTAATAGTTCAACCTCCTGTCCTAACCCACTTCAGGCTTCCTGCAAAGTGTTCTCACGTTTACCTCATAAAGTGTTCTCCACACCTTGAGAAGTAAGGCAGGAAATCAATTTTGCAGATGAGGAAACAGGCCCAGGGGAGTGACTTGCTGCTTCTTGAGGCCCAGATGCTGGTGTGTGGTTCTGGAAAAATAAAACCCAGTCCCTGGATCAATAGAGCACATTAGAAGATGCAGAAACAACTCCAGACACATTCAGCCACCTTATCTTTGACAAGGGTACTAAACACATTCACTGGAAGAAAGATAGCCTCTTTAATAAATGGTGCTAGAAAAACTGGCTCTGCATATGTCAAAGACAAAAACTGGAGCCATATCTTTCACCACACACTAAATTAAATTCAAAATGGATCAAAGATCTAAATATTAAAGGAGAAACATTGAATCTTCTGGAAAATAATGTAGGTAAAATTCTTGAAGACACTGGTGTAGGCAAAGACTTTATGAATAAAACCCCAATCACACAGGAAGTATCACAAAGAATTAACAACTTGAATCTCATTGTATTAGAAAGCATTTGCACAGCAAGAGAAATCACCAACAAAATGAAGAGAGAACATACAGTATGGCAAAAAAAAGATTTCTCAGCAGCAGTTCCTCAGACAAAGGCTTACTATCAAGAACATTTAAGGAACTCAAAAAAATCAGACCTCACAAATTTAAAGGCGCAATCCAAACACAGGCATCTGAGAAGAATACACATTTCTCAAATGAAGAAGTACAAACAACAAACAAATATATGAAAAAACTCTCCAACAGCACTGGTCATTCAAGAGATGTAAATTAAAATAATACTGAGATTCCATTTCACCCCAGAAAAAAAAATGACTATTATAAATAAGTCAGCCAATCACAAATGCTAATGGGGATGTGGGGAAAAAGAAACCCTTCTCCAAACTGGTGGGAGTATAAACTGATGAAGCCACTGTGGAAATCAGTGTGGAAGGGCTGGGGAGATAGCTCAGCAGACTAAAGTGCCTGCTTAGGTAGGCGCAGGGGACAGCAGTTCAATCCCCAGCACCACATGCCTGGCCAGCCCCACCCTCAGGTGGGCTGAGCCAGCCACAAAAAAAAATGAAAAAAAAAAAAAGAAAGAAAGAAAGGGCCAGGGAGATGGCTCAGTAGAATAAGCACTTCCCTGGCAAGCGCAAGGGCCTGAGTTCAATCCCCGGTTCCACAAAAAAAATAAAAGAAACCAGTATGGAGATTTCTTAAAAAACTAGAACTAGAGGTTCCATTTGTCCCAACCATTCTCTTCCTGGGTATCTTCACAAAAGAATCATAAGCATCATACCACAGCAATATATGCACACCCGTGTTTATAGTGGCACTGTTTGTAATAGCAAAATCTTGGAAAGAGCCTAAATGTCTATTAATTGATAAATGGATAAAGAAGATATAGCTTTTTTCTAAAATTGAGTATTACTCTGCTATCAAGAAGGATAAACATGAGACACTTCCAGCGAAATAGATGGAGCTTGAGACCATACTCTTAATGAAACAAATTGGATGCACATTTAAATATATATGTTTATCTGATGTGAGAAACCAAAAGTATAAATAAGGACCAAAATGTATAATAGATAATGGAAAACGTAAAGTTAACGTTCAAATGGCAAAGGGAATGATGGAGGGAGCAAAGAAGGGACAAAAAATTAAAAGAATAGAAGGGAAAAATGGAAACAAAGATTTTGGAAGAGGGGAAGAGCAGCTTAAAGAGAGGACAATGGGGAAAAAAAGAGGTAAGATGCCATCTACAAGTACAAATTCCCCATGATAAATGTTATCACCATGTTCCTAAAATGTACTAGCAAAATAAAAACAAAAAGAAAGTTACATCAAAAAGCTGATAAAACCGGGGAGATAGCTCAGCAGAATAAGCACCTGCCTGGCAAGCTCAGGGTCCTGAGTTCAATCCCTAGTAACACAAAAAAAGAATAAGAAGCAGTTTACATAGTAACCACAATGAAAGGAGAGGATACTTTAAAAACAAAAGGGAGGTGTGTGGACAGAGGAGAGAGGGAGGCAGGGAAGGGCCATGAAAAAGGAATTAAGCTCATTAAAGCACCTGCAAGCAGGGGCAGTGGCTGGGGCAGTGGCTGGGGGGTTCGATCCCCAGGAGCCTGCCACAACAACCCCGCCCCCTGACACCAGCAATTGAGACTGGGCATGGTGGCCTGCACCAGTAATCTCAGCTCTTGGAAGGCTGTAAACAGGCAGATCACTCCGAATCTGATCTAGTATTGAGACCCTGAACACCCTGTGGATCCTTCCCTAAAATACAAAAAAAGGAATTAAGCTGTGTTGTGTACATGCACCAACTCCTTTCAGGGAACGTAAACATCGTGTACTACACACATGTAAGAAGAAAGTAACAGTTTTTGGCTGTAATATTTTTTAAATTATGGAGAAATCTATCATTCACTAACAAATTGCAACTTTCATTGCCCTATAATTTCCTCTGATTACATAGGAAATTACTATTTGAGACAATCTATATATGCTTTACATAGACTGTCATTATTCAACACTTGTACAAATACCATTTCAAGATAGATGACTAATACACAACTGATTATACTGTGTTACATCCAACTAATAAACTATTACACAAAAAATAAAATTATATTTATGAGCCTATTATTATTTGCAAACATGCTTACATATTAAATGAAAGAAAAACCAAGAATACAAAAGTATACATAAAAGTGATTGCAATTTTTTAAAATCCATAGAGATAACCCAGGTATGGTGGCACATACCTGTAATTCCAGCACTTTGGAGGCTTAGGTAGAAAGATCATTGCGAGTTTGAGGCCAACCTGGGCTACATAGCAAAAACTTTGTCTCAAAAAAAGAGACGGGTGGTGAGATAGCTCAGCAGACTAAGTGCCTGCTTAGGCCAGCACAGGGACTGGAGTTCAATACCTGGCATCACATGCTGCACCAGCCCCGCCCCCAGGTGCACTGAGCTGGCAACTGAGTCTAGGCGTGGTGATGCACTAATCCTAGTGCTGGGGAGGTTGAAAACAGAAGGATCACCACAAGTCCGAGCTGCACAGTGAGACTCTGTACCAAATATATTTAAAAAAATAAAAATTAAATCCATGCAGATGGAAAAATGATACTACCAAAGTATATCAAAATACTAACTCTGGTTTTCATTGGGTAGTAAGGACTATTTTTAATTTTTTATGTACTTACATTTTTTTTAATAAACACGTATTACTCCTATAGTGGGAGAAGGATTTCCTTAAAAAGTTTAAAACTAAGGTCTGGGGAGATAGCTCAGTGACATAAGTGCCTGCCCGGCAAGCACATGGTCCTGAGTTTATCCCTGGTACCAAAAACAAAAGTTTAAAATTAAAGCACTTAGGGTAAGTAGAAGGTCTCTGGTATACCAAGCTGTAATCACAAGTAAAACAGAATTGTGTATAAGCCCCTTCTCTCTTTAATTTATATATATTTTTAATTTATATCTTAATGATGTGATACCACTTACAGATTAACTGAGCACATGATCTTCTTGAAAGATGATATAAGCCTGGCCCCAAGAAAAGAAGAAAATAGGTCAGCAGGGGACACTGCCTGAGGCAGATGGAAGAAGAGATTATGTAGAGATCAGAGAAAGTCATTGTGAAAGCATAGGAAATTTGAGGGCCTTGGAAGGAAAGAAAAAGAGATAGGTATATTTTAATATATTGCAGCCTTTATGAAAAAGAAAAGCTGGAAGTGGATTTTTTTTTTTTTTTTTTTTTTTTTGCAGAACCAGGGATAGAACTCAGGCTTTTGTGCTTGCCAGGGAAGCACTTATTCCACTGAGCCATCTCCCCAGCCTTTGGCAGTGGATTTTTGCAACAGGCATAGTTAGCATACTATTTTATTATTGTATGCATTAAGAGTGTAAACATCTGTGCCCTTGAGCCTCTCTGTATTTCTCCCCGGGGCATGCTATGTATTTCTTCAGCCCACATGTGCTGTTATAGCTGCCTGATATGCCAGCGAAGATCAACTAGACACCAGATCTGGACATCCTGGAGCCTGTTCTTATAGCAAATTGCATAATCATGTGCCTATCTATGTGAGCTATAGATTTCACAGGCTGTGTGGGACAGCCAGGAAACTTCTGGTGACAAAGGAGATCTGGATAAGGCTCCATGGAACCCCAGAGATATTCATGAAAAACAAGAAAGTATTATCAGTCCTCTCTCTGGGTCTAAACCCCATTTGTGACCCACAACTTGACTGACTGAACAGTGCTGACTCTTATAGCTAAGATCACTTATTTTTGAGACAGAGTCTAGCTATGAAGTTTAGTCTGGCCTTGAACTTACTATGTAGCCCATGCTGGCCTTGAACTTGTGGTGATCCTCCTGCCTCAGCCTCCCAAGAGCTGGGATTGCAGGCATGCATCACCATGCCCAGCATAGAGACCATTTTTGTGTTATTCTCTTTTGTTGAATGTGTGTACTACTCTGTTATCTTCAAAGCTTTTAGTGGGATGGCAGCATGATTGATGGGAAATTTTAGTTTATTATATGTCAAATAAAGGCGTCAAATTTCTACATGGTTTGAATACATTTGTTTCCAAAAAAGACAGGCTTTCCAACAACCAAGTATTTTCAGTATGATAATGCATATTTTAACCCACCTAAAGGCAAAAATCAGGTCTTAAAAGAATGGCATGTGACAGGACAAAGCCCAAGCCTTAGTATTAGCCACTGACCTTCCAAGGGTAGATACAATTGTCTTAGAACTCTAATAATGTACCTTTTAATAGAAATGATTGTAGCTTTCACTATCACATGCTAGTGTCTTGCACCATACAACATAATAGCTACTAGCCACAAGTGGCCAAGTTTAAATTACATTAAATTTCCTGCTCCTTAGTTACATTGGCCACATATTAAATGTTCAGTAGTCATGCATGGCAAATGGCTATCTTCTTTTTTTTTTTTTTTTTGTCTTTTTGAGACAGGGTCTCGCTATGCAGTTCAGGCTGGCTTTAAGCTCACTTTGTAGCTCAGGCTGGTCTCGAACTCACAACAATCCCCCTGCCTCAGCCTCCCGATGGCTATCTTCTTGAACACTGTAGATATAGAACATTTCCACGCAAATATAGAACATTTCCATCAATGCAGAAAGGTCACTGAACAGCACTATGAATGTAGACGCTCAGGATGGTGATCTGGAGACTATGCATCCCTGTATCTGCATGTAAAGGAACTTATTCTTTTTCTGATGTCAGATTGTCACTCTGAATACCTGATCTGGTGTACTCAGAGAAACACTGGGGAAAGTAAAGCAATTTAACAGACTTATGAGCCTTGTTGCTACAATTTAAAAAATAAGATAAGAATTCTTTAAGGAACTGCTAAATCATATGTGGTATATTCACTAAATGCAATACACTACAGCATCTGAAGGGAATAAACTAGGCATGTCAGTAAGTATAGACTTTGGGGATGAGGGTGTCGCTTACTGATGGAACATTCACCTAGCATGTGCAAAGCCCAATCCTCAGCATCACAAAAAGCAATACTACGGATACACTTCAAAATATTTTTGTACAGAACAGAGTAAAGTGCCAAAATGTGAGCACTGAGGCACACCAAAACACAAAACAATTGTTATAGTTTGAATGTTGTCATCATAGTTCATATGATAGAAATGTACTACCCAGTGCAACAGCATTAAGAACTGAGACCTTTAAAAGGTGAACTAGGGCCAGCCAGATAGCTCAATGGACTAAAATACCTGCTTAGACAGACACAGGGACTGGCATTTGATCCCCAGGGTGCGCTGAGATGATGATTGAGACTGGGCATGATAGTGCACACGTGTAGTCCCAGCACTTGGGAGGCTGAAAACAAGAGGATCACTACAAGTCTGATCTGTGTAGTGAGACCCTGTAGACACTGTACTAACAGATACATACATACATACAAAGGTGAACTGGTCCTGTGAATTCTGCCTTCATGAATGGACTAAGGCCATCATCATAGAAGGGTTTGATATGGTGGGAGTGACATTCTTTGAACTTGGACCCTTATTCTCCTTTGTAAATGCTCTCTTGCCATATGAGCCGTTCTGCCAAATTATGATGCAGTAAAAAGGCCATCACTCCCTACTGGGAATTTTCCCAGAGGAACTGAAAACATTATATCATAGTGATATATATGTACCCATGTTTATAGCAGCACAATTTGTGATAGCAAAATCTTGGAAGCAACCAAGATGTCCATCACATGAGGAATGGTTGAAAAAGATGTGGTATTTCTATATAATGGAGTATTACTCAGCTATTAAGAATGATAAGCTTGAAGCACTTATATTGAAGTGGATGCCACTTGAACATATACTCATAAGTTAAATAAACCAGACACACATGTGTAAATATCATATAGTCTCCCTAGTATAAGAAGCGAAAAGAAGAAATACAAAAGGAAACATACAAGTAAAATCAATTGAGTCAGATAAGGCAAAGTGAATGGCATATGCTGCAGGATACTAATCAGCTTTTCTTCTAGATGGTTAAGAACCTAAGTTCACAGATCAAAATTGGAGAAACAGAAGAGCCACAAGGCTAGCCAACATTTTGGCCCTAGTCTTTCAAGGTCAGCGAAGACTCAGGACATAGGAGAAGCTGTATTGTAACATCATGAAGGGGCCTGCCCATTAGCTCAGTTGCTTAAGTGCCTTGTAACATCATGAAACTCAGTTGAGCCCCAAATTTTCTGAACAAGATTATGGAGCCACAGAGGAAAGAGATCGAAGTTCTATAGTGTGCCTGGGGAGAGTCACATGGAGAGAAGACTTTCTCTCAGGCTCTCACAGAGAGCAAACTGGTCAAGCATTGGCCCTGACTCATCCACATGGATGACACAAAGGATCTAGAGAATAAGGTACAGGACTACAAGATAAACCCTGAGGAGACTTCACTGACCTCATCAGAAACGAAAAGTACATGTGTTGGTATATAGGTCTTGCTCTATCTAGGTCTTAACCATCCAGCAGAAAAGTATAAAAATGAGGTATACACTGCAGGGCCATAATAATAAGTTGAGCTGTAAATGGCTATGGTTGACAACTTCTTCAGATAACTCACTATTGTTGTGGAATGCTGGACTGTGTTGGATTGTGTCGAGTTCAGGCACTTGAATTGGTTGAATGACAATGGAGTGCTCATCTTTGACAGGTGTAGACAAAGGAAGGGGTATAGAAAGGAAGAATCATGATGTGTTTGTATGGACAGTACAGTTGGGATAGATACACCGTGTTTCTACATAATCCTATGAGAGGCAAGATTTGCACTAATGGTGGTTGGACAGGATATTATGTTGGCTTCTAGTACTATGGTCATCCACTAGGAAAATAATTATTGAATTTTTGATATAATTCAGGTATAAAAAATAAGATAAGTAAACAGCTACACTCTTAATTTACTGATAAGAGACATCTGCTATAATAATGTCTGTA
>PVKA01018050.1:0-44607 GCA_004027165.1 Ctenomys sociabilis | reverse complement strand
AGTATTAGGAATTGTGAGCAAAGTTTTGTGTCGATCAACAATGTTTTAAATTATGTGTAAACACATGAAGGATAGAAGGGTAAATATTTTGATCCTGGTAAAGTTTATGTAGTTTAATAAAGTAATAACTATAAGGGATTGGTTAAATAGAAAGTGTGGCATGACTGCCACTTCGAAGTGATGCTGCTGCGTGGGGACGGCAATCCAGGACTGTGTGACTGACGATGAGAGCAGTGATGACAGCGACAATCATGACAGCGGTGCACGCCGGGTTCATTCCGGGTTCGTGGTATTTCTGGATGCCTATTTTTATGGCCAAAAATTGTTTATGCAGACACAAAATCCTTTCTGTATGCTCGCCTCATTTTTATGTAGTTATGGTTTAGCAGTCTGAAAATTTAATTAGGTTATTGGCAGTAATATTAATAGGATCTGTCTATTGTGGACCTGTAACTGCTACACAGAAAATTAAAGCAAAGCAAAACCCCCTAAAAACCTGGATTTGTTTGTTTGTTTCTCTTTGGTACTATTTAGAGGGACAAATCGTGTCCCTAGTTTGCTCCCATAACATTTTCTTCTTTAATCAAACGTGGCATCTGTAAGACGGTAATCAGCTTCCTTGTCCTGTCATTGTTTACTTTCTGGAGTTTTGTGTGATTCTTGGGAAAACTGCTGAAGTTCATTTAAACTTAATGAAGTTAGTTGAATAATGTTCAGGACTAGATCTCTTCATTCAGATGAGGCCTCAGCCATCTCAGATGTGTTCTTTTTATGTGAATTCCCCGAGGGTTATCAATCTCAAGAGTAGTGAAAGGCCACTCACTAGCTGTTACCTCTAGGTCAGAATCAATGAAACTGTTGGCCCAACCGACCCTCTTTGGTGCCATTTTGATCCTGCGTTTTGGGCCCTGGATTCAATCTTCCCAAGGGCTGGCCCGGGAGGGCCCTCAGCGGCGGACTTGTGTGTGCTGGCGCTGCTCACCGGGCAGTTTTCATTTCCCCTCAACGCATTGACAGGATTTGGTTTCTTCTAAAGACTTGACAGCGAAAGCTAATGGCCTCTTTTAGCTTCCTGGGCCTATGTGATACTGAGAATCATCACTTGTACATTGGGATACTGACCATTCTCTGTGATTTTTTTTTTTTTTTCAGTCTATGCTCATATTTTCTTTGCTTTATCTTCCAGTAAATAAAACCTTTAAACTCCTGTTCAACTTTTTCTGGCTCTTTTTTCCTGTTAAACCTTTTGCTTTTTGTTTTATGTCTTAGTTTTTCCATCTGTGTATTCTCAGATTTTTCCTTCCACCTTTCCCAATTTTTTTCTTTATTGACCTATTTCATTTGTTATTTTAATGAAATTTGGAACGGAGCTCCACAGTGTTCCTACCAACCATGGGAGAGCCAGTAAGCGTGAAAACATGCCTTGAAAACTCACAGTGGCATTAACTAGATTACAAATTAAAAAAAAAAATTTGTCTAGAAATTTGAAACAAAGAAAATTTCAATTATTGCTTAGGTAGTTCATTCATTCATTTGTTCAGCTACCTTCTTCCCAGTCGGTTAGCTCATTGACAGCACAGATTACATAAAGTCATATCTGTGATACTAGCAATAGTGTTTCTTGTAAGAGCTGAAAAATTTTATGGCCCGAGAAGAGGAAATTCTAATGGTCGTATCTTTCGTGGGTGACGATATCACAGAGATGCAGAAGTGCAGCCTTGGCTGTTGCTGTCCTGTGAAGTTCTAGAACTGTGAGAATTCACATGAAACATCCATGCCAATTTTAACTTCCTGCCCAAACAACAAAATCACTAACCTTGAAAGCAGTTGAAGTTCACCCATGATTCCTTTGACTTGTATCATGATGATGTTTTAAATGGTGATTTTTTGGGAAGTTTTCATAACGTAACACTGATGGAAACAATTGATTTTTGAGGTTCTTTTATGGTAACTTCATTTTTTACTTTTTGGGGAAAATCTTATAAATGTTTATATTTATTTCTTCTGCAGTATTTTCAGAAATTCAAAGTGAAACACTCTATGTTCCATATTCAGTATAAGGCAAGTTAGTTATATGGAGAGGTTATTTTCTTTAGTTGCAAGAAAATAATTATGAGGCCTTTGGAAGTCATTATAGTTTCTAGTTGGAGGGATCTTTGATACTGATGCAGCTAGACACCCTGTCCTATTCATCTCTGCATTTCTCTGAACCCTTAGCTAGAGGTGTGGCATAGGGATAAACTGAGAAGTTGATGATTGAGTGAATGGCTAGTGGTGAGCTGGAAGTACCAGTTTTGCTTGGGGTTCCTAGATGGGAGAAGGGCCATGCAGGAAGAGCTCTCCAGATACCATTGGAGGAATGTACATGCTTGTGAGTGTCTCTCCCTCAGCAAGGAGATGAGGACTCCATAGGACATTATGGGGACAGTCAGCTCTCATGAGTTACTTAGTGTCTGCAAATTCACTTGGTTGAGGACATTTACTTGTAACTCCCAATAGGCAAGGTGTTTTCTGGATCCTTTGGTGGCATGTGCAGAACGACATGTGCAGAGGACATTTACTTGTAACTCCCAATAGGCAAGGCGTTTTCTGGATCCTTTGGTGGCATGTGCAGAACGACACGTGGCTCACTGGGTGCCCGTGTTCTTGGCTAAGGCTGAACAAGGTACTCTGTATTCTTATTCCAGCTTTGTATTACAAATATAGCCCTTTAGAATATGTTTAATGCCCTAGATTTTGCATTCTCAAACATTTTCTTGGTGTTTTAGTATTCGAAAAGTCCCCCAGGCATTATGCTGAAATGTTCTCTCATGTTTCTAAGCCATGGCATGTCTAGTGGAGATGGACCCTGTATAGGGATGAATTGTAGTGACTGGCTGCCTACTGTTAATGTATCAACAGTTTATATTAAATAAAGTGCTTTAAAACTGAAAACTCAAACAAGATGAAGTATTAGTGGTTGAGAAAATTGGTATAGCCACCAGAGATCCCAGGGACCTACCCAGTTTTCTCCTCAGAGAATGGCTCAGAACTCAGTAATTCCTTATTCCTAGGAATTAGATAACACACCATGAGTAATGAGAATGGACTCTGTAAAGCAATGAATTAAGAACACATTTGGGGACCAGGAATCTTAGGTTTCCCTCATGGCTTGACTTGTCTAGCAGCAATCTTTGGCATATTACTTAATCACATCCTTCAACTTATTCATCTGTAAACTGACAATCAGATCAGGACATACATCTTTTGACCATTGTTGTAATTAGATGAGTTAATAGATGGCTTGGGCTTGAAATATGTCTAGCACACAACAAGGTATAATTTTGCTATGTTATGATATGTTGTTATTATATTATTTATTCTTTAAAAGAGAAAGGAGAACTACCCATGGAAAGTAATAAACAAAATTCTCTGAGTCTGCAGCATTTCAAATGCCCCTCTATTTGTTTTGTTTGCCTTCAGGGAGCCAAAGCATTTCAATATACTTTATAATAGAAGGTAAGCATTTCAACCAAAAGAAGCAGAAAGCTAGTTATTTCTTGAAATGTTTAGTATATGCTATGTATCATGCTAGAAAAGAATAAAACAACTGTAATAAACTCCAAGTAAGTAAAATACAATTAATTTCTAAAATGAGAGACATCAGGTGGACAGATGAAGTAACACCAGACAGGGAAGACTTGAGGCTGAGGTGAGCCCTTTGGGAAAAGCTGTTGCATGCCGCAGTCAGTAGAGGGCATTCCTCTGTGATTTAGGACATCTGTGGGCAACTGTGAAGGTGGTTTTCCAACCCTTGCTGAGTAATAGACTCAAGGATGACTGCATTTCATCCAGATAATTAAACACCTGTGAAGTCAGGTATGATGGTGTGTTCCTGTAATCCTAGCTCCTAAGAAGCTGAGGCAGAAGAATTGCAAGTTTGGGGCCAACCAGGGCTACATAGTGACCCTGTCTCATTGCGACTTTGTCAGAAAAAAAAGGCTGAAGATGCCCCTGGGTTCCATCCTTAGAACTCCAATTGATAGATTAATCAATCAATCAAAACAAAAAACCTTATGGAGATGTGGTCTATATCTTAGCAGTTGTGATAATTGCTCTGGGATTTAAGATTGAGTAAGGAAAACAAAAACATAAAAAAAAACCATCTTGGAGCTTTTCTTGTAGCCTGTTGATTTATTCCCAGCATGTCTCTGCCTCTGCATTCCATCTTCCTGCCCCTGTAGAGGGGTGGTGCCCTGAGCACAGTTCTAAACAAGGGAAGATGGAGGTAGGAACACTCTGGTGTGCCCTTATATCTTGCCATGTTCCAAAATTGAGAAGCAAAATTCAAATCAAATCTGCTCAATTTCTAATTCTTCCCTTCACTTGGGCCTCTTGGGGAATATGAGGTGCTAAGGACAGAGATGGCCACAGCATTGACTGCCACTCCTCCTCTTTCCAAAACAAGACCCAGAGTTGACAGTTGCAATTGCTGTTGATACAAAGAATGTACATGGACGCATGAGAGGATGCTGACTTTTGCCTCAGGGTATGAAGAAGAAATTAGGGAATAATCTAAACCACTGATACAAACATGCTCTGATGCCTGCTACTTTGACTAGATTTTTGTTGTGCTAAGATGAAGATGATAAGGCTCTTAGAACCTCCTCCACCCCACTAGAATTCTCTCTTCAGATAGTTGCCACAACATCAGGTTGTTAGTGGTAGGATATAACCTCTAGCATTGTTTATGCAGCCATAAAATCCTAAATTACAGTACAATTGGTTGATTGCACAACATTGCCAGTTGAGTGTTTGGAAAGCTCTGTTCAGTTGGAATCTTTGGGCAAGTGGAGGAGGGCTCAGTTAGAACTCTCCTGATGGACTCCCCTCTGTTGTGACGTATTTGTGAACTCTTAATGCAATTAGAATGTGGCTATTTGCAATGCTCCCTTTTCCAACGTTGTGTTTTGGAAGGCTGCTTTATGGATGAGAGAGAGACTTGACACCAGGCCCCTGGCGCAGTCTGCTCAGGCTCTGTCCCCACTGTCCAGTCCTCAAGCCTGTTCTTTTACTTCTGTGACTCTGCCCACAATAGGCAGCAGAAAGGAAGCCTTTGAAATGATAGAAATTAGCCTGCAGTGGTTAGAAGCGGACATAAGTCTTCTTCAACGCCCCTATTTCTTGACCAACAGACCCTATGTCCTGAACAGTGAGGAACCAGCACTCTACTGGTCTAGATTTTCTGCTTCTTTGTTCTTTGATGCTTAGTAATTATCACCAGTACAACCAAAATTGCTCAATAACAAATCCAGCCCTCTCCTAAGAAGCCTGCATCTGATTCCTTCCAATATCAGAAGGAATCCTCAGAGCAGCTGCACACCTGAGCTGGGCTTGTCTGGCTGCTCAGCTGCCCTCTGGGCTTTCTCACTAGTCAGCATGCACATGTGCTCTGTGCCCTGGCATATAATCCCTTGTAGTCCTCTAGGATGCCAATCAGTCACCTACTGTCACTCCAACAAGCATTTGTTCCAAGCCAGTTCGGGATGGCACCTTGCTGCTTCTGTTTTATAGAGTCATCCCTATCTGCACCATGTGATTTTCTTTCATATTGTTAAGTTTCTGCTAGGTTCACAATACTCTGAAGTCAAAGCTCAGCTGAAATGCAAACATGAGTCTTATTCCTGGCCACTTTCAGGATATATAATGCACATATGTCACCTTTTTTGCTATCTTTACTGACTATATATATATATATATATATATATATATATATATATATATATATACATATTCTTCATCAAGCTTCATTGGCTGTTGTGGCTTGTGCAGCACAGAGATTTGAAATATTACAATATCACGGAGTTCAGAGTCCAGAAAGGGAGGTGATGGGAGGGTGGATAAGTGAACAGTGGGCTAAGATTTGTGCTAGACACTGGTACTCTTGCAGCCTAGTTCCCACAGAATGAGTGCTTCATAATGGACAGAGGCACGTTGTTGAATTAACAAAAGTAAAGGTAAATGATTAAGATTCACAGAGACCTGACAGCTAGTGTTTTGTGGTTTTTGGAGCACAGTAACACCAGGCACCTTACTGAAAATCTTTAGAGGCTGGTATTATTGTTCTCATTTCTGGATGAAGAAGTTAACACTCAGGAAGGGGAAGGAATTGCCCAAGTTCACACAGTTGCTGATGTACAGCTAGGGATGTTAGAATTGGGAAAACTGGAGCTGAAGTTTTTAACCAACTGAATGCTATGTGGAAAAAAGTGACAGAGTGTCTTCTGCTGCTAATGAACTTACTGGGCAGCTTATTTCTTAATTTTTTTTTGTAGTGCTTTTATTTTTAGTTGTGACAATGTTTTAATCTTAGACTGTGTCCCAAGGCTGCTGCTTTTAGTTTTATGGGAAATGGCTATTTTTATGATACTTACATGTTTAAACAATTTTCCATTAAGTGGGGGGATGTTTTCTCTTCCAATATCAGAAGCAGCCACCAAATAAAACCCTAGACAAACTTGCTGATACCAAGTCCTTCCCCTGAAATCCTTCATCTGAGGATTTCAAATCTGGGCAAAATTATAGTGTTCATTTTGTCCCGTGTTCACTTTAAACAGATAAAATCAGAAAAATTCAAAGTATTTTTGTCTGAAAGCAAACTTAGACATGATCTATTACAACCTCGTTGTTTTTGTAGAGGTGAAAGGATAGAATCCCAGCATTTAAAGTTGAGAAGAGGCCTTAGACGTGACGTGGTCGGATCTCTTTATTTTCCAAGTGAAGAAATCGAAGTCTGGAGAGGTGAAGTGGCTTCCTCAAGGCCTCCCAGCGAGGAGCACAGAGGCAGGCTTACATCTCCGTGGGACTCCTGTCCACTGCCCCTCACCTAACAGCCCCTGTTCTTGCGGGGCACAGACACTCCACTGCACTTGTAGTTCTAGCATTTGTAATGGAAACTCAACAAAGTGGAATGAGGGAATGCCCCATTCTGGTTGCTATGAAATTATGATGATGGCTAAAGTGAACGCAATAGCTGTACCTGCCTCTGCTGGCCATCTGTTTAATTGGTTTATGCTCCGTGTGAAAAATTTTAATCTCCATTTGGCAGTTTAGTTTTAGCTCTCTAGTAGGGACTTATTTCCTACCCTTCCATTTAGGCTGTTTCCTCTCAGTCCTAATAATTATATTATGTTTACTTTGTGATTGAGATTCCCTTTCTTGTTTTCCTTTTTTTCTGTTTCCACATCTTAAAGGTTAGGAATTACCTTGCCAGATTTCCCTGGAGATTTATGCTGACTCTTTTCAGAGTTCTAAAGCAGTTGGATGCTATTTTTATTCCACTATTACCAGTGTGAAAATGGAACTTGCATTAATTCATCATAGGTCTTTCTCTGCAGTACTGGCAAAAGTAACTATAAACCAAGTTTTGATAAAAACTTGGTTACATGGTCCCTTTGTTGAACACCATGGATCTTTGTGGGACTAATTTCTAAACCCAATATTGGATATATACTGTTTACTATTAAATTTTCCTGTGTGATTTGTCATTTAATTTCCAGGAAATGAAATGTAAGTTTAAAAAGAATTGTAAATGACAGAGCCATATGCTGGAAATATAATTAATTAATATTCCTGAGAAATGTTTAACACATTGATTCCCAGCACCCCTCAAAAAATATTTAACACATTTATTTATTATGGCTGATAAATCACTACTGAATTAAAAGCAAGATAATTTAATACAGTTCATTCTGTAGAAATTTATATTTGTCAAGGTAGGATTTATAATTCAGCAAAAGTATAGCATGTTTTTCCCTTTTTTTTCAGTTTTTTAATGAGTTAAAGAATTAGAATTGTCATTTAAAAAATTTGAGAGAGATAGTAACAATCTTACATTTTACAGCACTATAAAAACAGCATTTGGAAATTAAGTTCAGATTAATATTTTATGACTTTTATATATGTGAAAGAAAAACCATTTGAAGCAAGAGACGCTGGGTGGACTTTTGGAGGCTGGCCTTTGTATTTGTTTTCTCTTTTGTGACACATTGTGGGTCATGCTCTTTTTTTTTTTTTTTTTCTTCTCATTATGCTTTGAGCAGAATGACTTCTTCTTAGGAGTGAGAGTGAAGCTGCCTTCGAGATCCTTTTATTTTGAGGCTTTGGCCCAGCACCCTGCAACTCGGGAGCTCCTTGCAGACAGGTGACACTATGAACAGGAGGGTTAGGTCAGTGATAATTTTTTAGAGTTGGAGTTTCCCTTGGAAGATGAGCACACTAACTTTCCCAATGTGTGGGCTACACTTGCTTAATAGAGACTCCATGAAGAGCGAGTCAGCGAGTGCAGAGACAATGAGGGAGAGAAGGCCTCACCCCTGCGCTCCCTACTTACTAGTGAGGGACCTTCATCAGTGACTTAAGTTATGTGAACTGCAAAGCACACTGGGAGTTCTTAAACTCTCAGGTGACTTTAGTAAATAGGTGGACATTGATTTAATGTGCTATCCCAGTAGACCAGGAGACTTCACCCTGCATTTCCTCATTCTTTCCCAAACAAACTTTTGTCTTTTGACGAGAAAAGCATGATTAAGCGTGTGATCATTAACTTTTCCTATTGTCCTGAACTCAAATCTGTAATTGCTGCTAGGCACAGGCACTGCTGCTGCCTGCCTTAAAAGCATCCTATTTAGGGCCGTCAGAAAAATTATAGGAGACCCAGGGAATTTGAGATTTCAGATAAGTAATAACTTTTTGTTCTTCTTTCTCTCAGTTGGTAGTATAGTAAACATTTTGAGGCTCTAGCACAGTAGAGTTAAACAACTTGAGGTTTATTTTGTAATTTTATTGGGTGACCTGCATTGTGAAGGGTCTTCTTAAATTCTTGGGTGACTTTAGTAAATAGGTGAACATTGATTTAATGTGCTATCCATCTGTTCCTCTCTACCAAGAAAGGAGGTATCCGATGGGGAATTTGAATACCAGTGCCTGCTGTGATTGTGAATTATTAAGGATACACAGGTTAAGATTAAATGTAGGTATAGTTCTTACTCAGATAATTATAATTCTTTGCCATTATAAATTTTAATGATAATGAAAATACATAAGGAAAGTATAAATATTATGCATATTTGAAATTACAAATATTAAAATTCGTGAGGAGAAAATCAAAGAGCAAGAGTCCGGCAGAAACAGTTTTGCTCTAGAACTCTGCATTCCTTCTGTGAGGATGGTAGTAGTATAGAAACAACACCTCACAAGAAATGTAAACGCCAGGTATCGCAAAGATGTGCAAAAAAGTAAAAAATGGGGAAAAGATCATGAGATGGATGGAGGGACAAGGGAGGGAAGTGAAAGAGGACAGAAAGAATTAAGATGTATTATGAACATGTACCAATTCCCCACAAAAGAATGCAAATGTTATGTACTACAAGCATGTACTAATAAAAAAAATAACATTTTTTTGAAGTCTTGGGGGAAATTTTCTTATTTATTTGGTATTATCGGATTTCAGGAATTAGTTGTTCAGAAAAGAATAAATCTCTGGAATGCATTCCAACACATGCAGAGGAGATCCGTACCCGCCCTCCTTCAGCTGGTTTGCTGCCCTTCGGGTCGTCTAGCTGCATGGTAGGAGCATTTGAACTTGGGCGATAGCTTGCTGTACAGAGTGGTGCTGGGGAATCTCCCCTGCATAGTGACATTTGTGCAAAAGTTAAGGCCATAGTGTTGGGGCAGGGGCGGTTCTCTGAAATTGTTTTGTTCACCATAGAAAGGGAGGTGACAAGTTTTGAATCCTCTAAAATATTTGTTTATTCAATGCTGAGCCAAGGATGGTAAAGGACTCCCAGAGCCATGTGTCAAGGCAGATCTTGGAGCAAGAGGTAGAGTGAGAGTTGAAGAGAGTCCTATGGGGCTCAAGGGTTTAGGGAGCGACATTGTATTAGCCCGTGGCAGCTGGTTGATGGCTCACGATTTGCCCTTTTGGGTATGAGCTGGGTATGAGCAGAGTACTGAGGCTGGAGAAGGTCTGCTAGCTCAGTTTTCTTTCTTTTGGCCTCATAACAAATTTATACCTTGAAGAACTATATCAGGAGGAGCAGGAGGACTATTTCTAAGATAAATATAAATAGTCATAAATACCACTTATAAAAAGCAATAAAGATTTAATGCTGATTTTCCCCTGAGTGAGGCCAAGTTTTGTAGCAGGCAGAGCTTGGGAATCTCAGCACTTATCCTGAGATTTCTCCTTGTTTCTGATTCTGCTATCTGGACAAAACCATTGGAGGATGCTGACTAGGGAAGAGAAGCAGCTCTTCACATCCAAAAAACGGGAAGGAGCTTGTCTGTGCCTGGACACGTGCTCCACCCATGTTGCCTGAGAGGAGCAGGGCAGGCACAGGTGCTCAGTGGGAGCTCCTGAGAACCCAGCTGCATTACCTTTGTTGACTTTCTGAGTTTGCCACTGGGTCCTTGTTCTTATTCCCTGTAAAGTGTAATCGAAATCCTTGTTTAGCTTACAGTGACCAGTGTAGCCTGTCTGACACGATTTTACCTCGCTCAGCTGATGGTGTCAAACTCTCCGCTAGCTTCCCAGGATTGCTGACTCTGTTTGGTCATTCATGCATTCAGCAAATATTGATTGATTACCTACTCTATGCAATGCACTGTTCTAGGCACTGGGATTAGATCCCTTGTCAGTGAAGGTTGCATTGCAAAGACTTTCTTATTGCAGAGGATGTACTTCAGCTAGGGAAAAGGGGAGGGGGTAGTTCTGGGTGGAGAACAAGTGCAGGGCCCTGGAGGCTAAGAGGGAGCAGGGATGGGTCCCACACAGGCAGGAGTCTGTTTGCTACGTTAAGGAGAGTGGCCAGTTTGACTGGAGTGGAGTATGAAGGTGAGTTGGCACTTTCTTCTGGTGACACGGGGATTCACTAGCCTGTTGTGCAGAGAGAAATGACTTGATCTGACTGTGCATTGTCACACAGGCTACAGAAATGGAAGAGTATAGGGTCAATGAGATAGCTCAGTGGAGCTGAGCACTTTCACTTGCAAGTGGCAAGTACAGGGTCCTAAGTTCAATCCTGGGTACTGCAGGGAAAAAAAAGAAAAAAAAAAAAAAAGAAGAAATCGAAGAGTATAATGACCCTGCATTATCCAGCTTTGGCAACTCTTTCATTTGTAAATTCTTCTGAGTATGCTTCTAGAGGATGAAGACTGTATTTAAAAACACAACAATAATATCATTACATTTTTAGAATGAAAAAATTATTGAAGGCATAAAATTTACTTGATATCCTCAAGCAAATTTTTAAAAATTTTATTGAGAAACGAGTAGCAATAAGACAGTTTCAAAACAGGTTAGCAGGACAGTTTCAATAATCAGTACATTGCATATTGTTGTCTTTGTAGTGATTATTTATAATAGAAGATGCAGAAATGATACCCTATCCAAACACTATTAGAACAAATCTTTCTTCTTACTGAGTAAAGAGAAAGTAGCTATATATCTATCCTAACTATTTTGTATATACAGATACAAAATGGTCCTTTATTTATATTCCCTTTTGTTTAGTTTTGTTAGAAATGGGCATACCATTGCCATTTAAATGTTGTAGGTGCATCAATTCAGCAAAATATTCCAATATGGTTCAGTAGTCCGTAATAGTAGTGGGTTATCCATAGGACTGGCAATGTCAGAAGTTGCTGACTTGAGCCTTTTACAGCTCAGCATGTTAATATGGCTTTACTTTTTATACTTTTCTGCCGGATGGTTAAGAGCAAGGTAAAACAAGACCTATATAACAAGAAATGTAGGTTTTGTATCTGATGAGGTCAGTCAGGTCCCCTCAGGGTTTATCCTGTAACCCTGTCACATACTTTGTAGATCCTTTGTCAGTGTCAGCCATGTGGATGAGTCATGGCCATTGCTTGACCAATTTGTTCTCTGTGAAAGCCTGAGAGAATGTTTTTTCTCTAGGTGACTCTTTTTAGACACATTATACATTGTTGATCATTTTCCTCTGTAGCCCTATAATCTCCTTGATCAGAAAATTTGGGACACCACTGAGTTATAGGATGTTACAGTGCACAGCAAAAATTAGAGAAAAAGAAGGACTACAAGGATCGCCGACATTTTGGCCCTAGTCATTCGAGGTCAGTGAGGATATATTTTTCTATATTTTATTAATACATCAAAAGGCCAGAAGTATGAATTCCAGGATGCTATGTTTTAATGAGTGAGAAGAAAGTTTGTAGGGTCTGGTCCATTGCACTCACTCTGGGAATTGCTCACCAAGAAAGAGCCCTTGGTCATAAATGCTGAGGACATTGACACAGAAGCTCTGAGTACTATGGTTTTGAACAGACTAAGTTTAGTCTTCAACAAAGCCAAAGTTCCAGGGTTCCTGGCAAGAGGGAATATTATCTGAGAGACACGGCTGTTGTGACTAGTGGTGCAGTGTTTGCAGAAGAGGGTTTGGACCTAAGTTTTACAGCAATTCAGCCCTGTGACTTAGAAAAAGTTGGAGGGGTCATCATGAACCAAAGATGGTGCCATGTTTTTGAAGGAAAAAGTGACAAACTACACACTGAAAAGTGTGTCCAAGGTATTACTGAGCAACTAGTAGTCACAACTGGCGAGTAGGAAAAGGAGAAGTGGAATAAGAAAATGGCAAAGCTTTCAGATGGAGTAAATCTGCTGAAGGTTGGTGGGAGAAGTGGCTCTGAGGTGAACAAAAAATCACAGATGTGCTCAATCTAGCTTTGGGGAGGCATTTGTGTGTGTGTGTGTGTGTGTGTGTGTGTGTGCATGTGTGTATGTGGCTGTGTCCTGCTTTGGTGCACTCCCACCCTGGACTCTTAACACTTGCTAATGTAGATAAAAAAAAAATCAATATTACTAAAAGAACACTCGAAATCCCTGCAATGACCATTGCTAAGGTCACAGGGGTGGAAGGATCTTCCATAGTTGAGAAAATCCTGCAGAGCTCCTCTGAAGTTGGTTAGGATGCTCTGCTCAGAGACATCTGGGAATGTGGTAGGAAAAGCAGTTGCTGATCTAACAAAGGTTGTGAGAACTGCTTTGCGCAATGCAGGAGCGGCTTCTGTTCACAGCAGCAGAAGTTGAGGCCACAGAAATCCCCTGAGGGGAGAAGGATCCTGCCACAGGATGGGATGGATGTTGGGGTGAGCAGTGGTGTATTTTGACTTTAGAATAGTGCTTGGTCCTCACTGATGAAGTGTGACAGAAAGCTCGACGCAGCACCCTCACCAGGAACTCCAGAGAAGTCTGATGGAGGAACAGAGGTTCTAGAAGGCTGGCTGATGTAAGAAAACCACATGCCCATCGCTGCTGACTTCCGTAACAATCTGTGATGGTTGGCTGTCATTGCTGTCCATGCCTGCACATGGCTTCCTTTGTACTTTTGAATGCAAAAGCATTTGTATTTCCTTGAAATGGTGCCAGTGCGCTGCTGTCAACTTGCAGCATGGAGGTGCTTCAGCACACTACCCTGCTGTTACCGTCAGGATTCCAGAGCTCTACGGCATGAGTTCAGGGCAGCCTTTCTGTGGGGAGGACGAAAGTCATGCTCAAAATGGAGAACAGCCCAGTTGTGTGGCATCCTTTGTGTCATAAAAATATGTTCAAAGTTTTTTAATTATATATATAAATTATATATATATATATATATATATATATATATATATATATATAATTTCAATAAATGCACCACTGTAAAAGGGATTTCAATTTCCTTCCTTCCTTTCTTTTTCGAGACAGGCTCTTACTATGCAGTTCATGATGGCCTTCAATTGCCATGTAGCTCAGGCTGGTTTCAAGCTCACTGATCCTCCTTGTCTCAGCTTCCTGAGTGCTGGGATTACAGACACTTGTCACCATGCCTGATCTATATCAACAACATCCACGGATTTTATAATTTTTTAAAATGTCTTCTCAGAAACACTTTCCAGACAGAAGAAAATGTTGTTACTCTCATTTTCAAGTGAGGAAAATGGCATAGCGTTACTCATATGTTAGGTACCTTTTCATGAAAGTCCCTTCGGGGTGTGATGGTGCATGTCTGTAGTCTCAGTACTTTGGGAGTTTGAAGCAGGAGGATCTATAAACTTGAGCTCACCTTGGGAAACAGGCACTTAGGGTCTGTCTCAAAAAGAAACAAATTAAAAAATAGGGATGGGGATGTAGCTCAGTGTAGAGACTCTGGGTTTAATCTCTAGTCCTGCCAAAAAGAAAAAAGAAAAAAAAAAAAAAAACAAGCCCCAACTGAACCAAAGCAAACGCTCCTGGAGGGTATGGTTAGGAAAACCCTGGCCAACTGAGCAGTTTATGAAAACTTGAACTTCTTTTTTGCTGAATTATCCTTTCTTGCCTGTGGGAAATTGGGGCAGGCAGTTGAACACTTGTCTGGACTGATTTATTGGTCTCTGAGGATATTTGTGATTATTTAACAGAACTAGTTCTACATAATAGCATTCAATTTAAATAAGTTTATGAGACTTACTGGCTGCCTCCTCTATGGGAGGCACAGAAGCTGTGGAACTGAATCTGAATTGCAAAGCAGCACCAGAGAGGCCAGGAGGGCAAGGATGGGTACAGACAGAGAGCATGGGATAGACTGAAGAAGGATGCGCTTGGCAGGAAGCCCAGTGACAGCAGCTGGGTGGGGATGCTGTACAGTTGGTTGCTGGATGGCAAAGGATGTGGAAGGAGGGTGACAGAACACCAGGACAGGAGCCTGGAAAAACTGTCTTGTTCCGGAGAGCACATTTGACACCGGTTACCCAGTGTCAAAGAAGCAGCAAAAGCAGGTCCAGGCCCCACTACTCTGAGTAAGTTATGGAGTTGCTGCCCTTCCCAGGAGAGCGTACACACTGACCCAGGCTTCTCCTGCCGTGAGGTCCACGGAGTGTCCAGCCCTACGCATATCCTGCTGTGGGTTCCCAGCGTCTCCTGATGACACCATTGCCAAATGTCCTGGCCGTGCCCCAGGGCACTCTACTGTGTTTTCTTGGAAGGAAACAAAACTGTTTTTCTTTGTGACATCATCAGCAATAGAATAGCTGCCCTTTGAACTTGCTGTCAGCAAAGTAGATAGGGAAGGGGCTGGGGAGATGGCTTAGTAGAATAAGTGCTTGCCTGGCAAGCTCAAGGGCCTGAGTTCAATCCCAGATTCTGAAAAAAAAAAAAAAAAGAAAGTGGATAGGGAAAATCAAAGACTGTTGAAGACTGAGTTTTGACTTTCACATCTAAGGAAGTCCCTAACACCTACCCAGAGGTATCTGTAACTATGTTAAAGGGTTAGGCCATGCTGAGCTGAGAAAGTTGTTCTGTGCCAAAGAACCTTTGCTTATTTTATGCCATATCTGAACTGTCTGCTGTTGCAGAATTGCTCATTTGCTGTTTTATTTTTTCCCCCAGCTGTGGGCAACTCGGGCAACAGCACACTGGAGTACACTGACTTTGCCATTCACATTTCAGCTCTTCTCCTTTCTGTTTAAGTTCCCACCTCCATCATTGCTAATAGTCCTCAGGGAACCAAAAGCAAGTCAGATGTATGAAAGTGTTTCCTCCGTTCTTTTCTCCATTTCTTCTTCTTCCTCTTCTTCTTCCTCCTGTTCATCCTCCTCCTCTCCCTCTCTCCTCCTCCTCTTCCTCTTCCTCTTCTTCACCTTCTCCTCTTTTTTTTCTGCTTTCTCTTACTTTACATGACACAAGTGACTTTTGTCTTTAAGCAAAGGTCATGTTCACAGAAACCAGTGGCTACGCTGACAGCTGCCTGTGCTGGGGTGGGGATGGGTGATTATTTGGCCATGAGAGCTCCAAGAGGACCTGACAGTTGTGCTACCACCTCGTCCCAACTTGTCCTTCATGCATTTTGTTGCTCTTAGGAAAGAGTTCTGAGAAATGGGCTGTACCCTCCTGGGACTCATTGGAGACATTCTCCCTGGCTACAGATGTTATTGTTGGTCAGAGCCATGGGATAGAAGCACAGTCACATAACTGTACTGCCGAAAAGGAATTTAGGAAGCACAGTTGTAATTCCTCATTTTACAGACGAAGAACCCGAGGTCCAGAAAAGACTTGGCAATTTGCTTAAGCCATGCAGCTGTTACGGGCAGCTTTTCTATCTAGAACTCGAGTTCTGACTCAGCCTAGAACTTCTTCAGTACACACTCTAACCCCCCTCACTTTATTCTTAAGCTGCTCACATCTGCAGTCATGTTATACCTAACGACATATTGCTTCCCAAATAATTTTTGTAGGCAAAAATTTCCATTTGTAGTTCTGGACATGTTTGTGTGGACTTTTTTATGTGATGACACAATGGTCTTATCTTCTGGATGGGGTCATAAGTGAAATGATTTATAGGTCACATTTAGAAGCAGGCCAGAAGCCAGTGCTTGGGGTGGGTTGTTTTGAGTCCTCGATGTTCTGCATTTAAGTGTTAGCGAGTCTAGGACTTGTTACTACTGTTTTACCTCCCATGGGCCCAAGTCTTCCTCCCGCATTGTATTCTTCCCAATGCCTTATTCCCTTCCTTCTGTGCCCCCTTTTGCTCCTATCCCTCTTTTTTTTTCTCCTCTTTTTTTTAATAGCCATCTTCCTCCTACTATAAACTCCTAAGCTGCTCATAGGTAGCTGCTCCTGTAATGCTATGGAATAAATGAATGAATTTCATAATAATTCTGCATGCAAGTACATTTATTATTCTCCTAATAGAGTGTCGTATTTTCTGTGGAAATTAGACTTGAAATCAGAATTTTAAAAAAGAAGGTGTGGAGTCAAGGCGCAACGCCCTTCCTCTCTTGGCTTCCTACTCGTGTGTCATCTGCTTGCCCGGCCTCTTCCATCTGTGGGCTCTCATTAGCACTTACCACAGGTTGGTGTGAGCAGAGAGAGAGGTGACAGAACTCAAACTGGGTCATTTGGTTACACATTAGTAACTGATAAAAGATACAAAGATATTGACTAAATGGGGTTTCATGGAACTATATGCCAGGCTATTCTTATTTCCCATTAGTGTGGAAAATCAACACTTGCTTGTCTTCTGGAGTGAAGACATTTTTCTTAAGTGAGTGGGAAAACCTCTTGACATTTTACAGAGAGCTTACATTTTGAATAGGGGATGCTAATGTTCTTTGTGCATAAAGAATTTCAGAACTCTTGTGTATGAGCATTAATGACATATCATTTTGTATTTGTTGGTGAGTTAAAATAGGTATTTTCTGCCATTGCATTTTTAGGAAATGTTCAAATTTTCACCAAGCTATTCTCCTGTAGGATTGTTAGCTGCGTAAACTCCAGTTTTAGGAAACTCAACGAAAGTCTCAAACTTTGCTCTAGAAATAAAATTAACATTTTCTTTATTTGCTTTATAAAAAATAATTGTAGACAATACTTAGTGGGATTTAGCAGTTTAAGGGTGAGATATGAGCAGTGATGTTGCTTTTAGATGTAAAAGGTTTGGTCTTTGCCTCGCGCTTGTCCAGGCGGGCTCCCAGGGTTTGTGTCTCAGGGGAAGGCTGGGACTCAGTGTCCCTGCTGACACAGAGCTTGTGGCCCAGCCTGGAAGGAGACATACAATGTGCTATTTGAAACTGTACTCATTCCGTAGCCATCTCTGAATGCTTACTATTTGTCAGTGCTTTGTTGGAAAATGATGAACAAAGCTGGCTGTGGTCTCTTTCCTGCAGAGTTGGTGGCCACGTGGTCATCTAATAATGATACAGACTCCAGAATGGTTGTATATGTGACACGCTGGTGTTACTCCTCCTTTCTTTCTTTTTCTAAAAATGCATTTGGTACAGGGTCTCACTTCACAGCTTGGTCTCATAGTGAACCTTCTGTTTTCAGCCTCCCCAGCACTAGATCACAGGCATGTGCCTCTGCTCCTGGTCTTGGTGACTGAGTCAGTGCACTTGAGGGTAGGGCCAGCACGGTGGTACCCAGGGTCAAACCCTGGTCTCTGCACTTGCCTAAGCAAGCACTCAGTCCATTGAACTGTTCCACTGGCCCTGTCACACCTTATTTCTATTAACAATGTCAGTGGCTGTTGCTACCTGAGAAAGACATTTTACTTAAGAGCTTTGTACCTGTTGGTTAAGATAAAAAAAACTGCACCCTGGCCAGAGATGCACTAGTGCCTTTGTTACTTTTCTTGTTGCTGAGACAGCATACTGGCTAAGAGGGAAAGATTTCTTTCAGATCACAGTCAATAAGAGATTTTAGCCTGTAGTTAGCTGGCTCCAAAACAAGATGGCATCACAGGAGAAAAAACCCATGGCAAAGCAGGCAGTTGGCAGTGAAGCAGTAAGCAGCAGCAGCAGCAGCAGCAGCAGTGCTGCCTCTCGTCTTTCTTTTTATATTCTACCCAGGCTACAAGCCTCTCGATTGGTGCCCTCATACTCAGGGTGGGGTTTCCATTATTTGCACCCTTAATCCCAGTATCACACCTTGTAGACACATTCACCACCCTAATCTAGCCTGTTGTAATATCCCCACCTATGACCACACATAGCTTTGGGGAATATCTAGACGCAAGGTGTGTAAGTAGCTTGGCTGGGAAAATGTGACACAAGAGGTAGGGCTGGAGATGCAGACAGCAGACAGATTGTAATGGGCAGGTGCTAAAAATCCTGCATGTATTCTGCAGGCTAGTGAATTTAGCCTGACAGCTTACGAAGATGCATATGAACTTCAGGAGGTCTTTGAACATTCATCTAAGCTTACGAACAAAATCTGTGTGTTTGTTAATCATTGTGCTTCCCTAGGTGCCAACAAAGAAGTAGATTTAGGGTAGTTCCTGAAGATGTAAGTAGGTAGTAACAAAGGCTTAGGACAGTTAATGAGGATATAGGACAGAGTTTTGAATAGTAGACCCCTCAGCGTTGCTACAGTATGCAAGATAGATTGTGGTTTGGGGGCATGGCCCATGTGGGCTGTGTCAGGGTATGTGGAGGAGTGAAGTTGGGTAACCTGGGGAGAACTACCTTGTAGCACATTCATTCAGATGGCAAATGGCTATTAGTCACTTACCTCTGTGTGACAGGCCCCAAGATAAACTGGAGAACCATAGAAGGTGTGGAGGCTACCGTGTCAGGCCTGGTGGATACCATGGCTTATGGGATAAGGCGCATCATTAAGCAGAACACAGCAGAGTGGGGGCCTATTGCATCAGTCAAGCATTCATTCAGCAATTCTTCCTATGTAGGTTCTCTTTAACATGCTGGGGAAGTGAAGCTTACACATCCCATTTCAGACAGTGAAATCAACACATTCAGATCAGGTTAGATGTGGGGTGTTGCTAAGTGCTATAAAGAAAAACATAAACCAGTGTAAAAGCGTAGAAAGTAGGAGGGACCCACATTTAGAATGGGCAGGAAATGGATGGGGGAAGAGGTATGAACCAGCTCAGAGGGAGAAACATGTCATAGAAGAGGGTGTGGAGATGGGGGAGCACGTGGTAGGACTGTCCAGCAGCTGTAGTAGCACTGGAACTGGCCTGTGGGGGCTGAGGGCAGTGAGTGACAGGCAGGGACAAGCTGCACCGGGCCTTCCAGGCCTCCCAAGGACTTTGAGTTCTCCTCTTGGAGTGGTGGGAACCTGCCAAGAGTTTTGAGTGGAGAGTGCAAGACCTCTGCTGCTGAGTGCGACTCTGGGTTTATATAAACTAGACTGATGGGTCAGCAAAGCACCCTGGAGGAAAGTAAGTATGAGTGGGACTGAGGGGGGTGAACAGGAGCGATTCAGGGCTGAGGAAGGGTGCTCTGGGCAGAAGGAACAGGTGGCTTGAACGTGCCAGTAGATCATGGGGCTGAAGCAGGACTAGAAGTGGACTTTCTGGGGGAAGAATTAGCCTTTACTTTTGATGGCATTAAGCTTGAGGTCTCTTTAGTTCACTTAAGGAATGGTGCGCAAAGTGGATAATTAGCATGTTGGTCTGAAGTCAGAGAGGGTGTGAGATGTGGTTGGATGCAGCTGTGCCCTGCGGCTGAGACCTGCTAAAGACCGAAAGCCAGAGAATGGCGGAGGGGTGAGAGCAGAACCCCAGGGAAAACTGACACCCAGAAGCCTGGTGGAGGTGAGAGGCAGGACAAAGGAAGCAGAGGAGAAGTGGGCACCAGCGGCTGAAGTCGGTGTCTAAGTAGGTGCAAAGAAACCTGTGGGAGAGTAGGTGCTGTGAGAATTCAGAGTAACCGACAGGAGCTGCAGTTCCCAGGGCCAGTCTTAGGGATAGCTAGAGACCAGAGCTTTGTTTCTCAGGAGGGATGAATTGCATATGTATACAGGAAGCTGTGCGTATCAATAGGACATAGAGTTCCATAGGCCTCCCCAGAGGTGGATTTGGCATCATTTTGCTTAGGGAATTACAAAGAAACTGATACCCGTTGATGGAGTAAGTTCAAGAAATTGTGTTTAATTCCATACGATGATTTTTTTTTAAACTTGCATTTTTCTTGTCTATAACTACCCTAAAAATATAGGCATAATTTGAAGGGTTTTGTTCATGTACATTTTCTATAAAAGCTAAGTTCCGAGTTTTCATTGTTTTCAAATTGGCCTGCAACTCCCAAAGTAATAATCCATATCACTGCTTATTATTGCAATGAGAAGATACTGAAAGATGAATGCTGTGCTTGGGGGCAGTTCTTCAGGCAGTTCTTCTGCCACTCATCCTGTGGCAGGATGAGTTTGAGGAATACTGAAAGTGGGCAATTGGTGTTAGTATTTGTAAGTTGGAGCAGTATTTTTAATTTGATTTAATTTTGAAAAGTGAAAACAAAGCAAGAAAAAAAAAAGAAACAGGGAAACATACAACAATACATATGTTACAGATTTTCAAACCAATAGCTGGTTCACAATGGTTGGTATATTATCTATTTTATCATCAAATCTGTGGCTCAGATTAACAGATGTAGTTCTGTATAATTGAACATATGGTTGCATATTGCTGCTTGCTTTCAAGAAACCTTAAATTTTTGTTCTTGACTTTTTTTTTAACCTTTTTTAAAAATTTAATTTTGAAGAGAGTATAGTGATAATTGATATGACATTAGAAACAGTACACATTTAGAAGACCAAGAGGACAGGTATTTAACCATGACTTTTGTATTACATATTGCTGTTCTTGATGTAGTTTCCCACATTTAGAGTTAATCAAGGTGAAAATTCTACACATTAACTGCTTGATTTCAAAAGACTGGTGGAGATTTTTAGTACAATCACCTCAGCCACCCTGGATATATGCTGTGTGCTTTTTCCCTTACTTTTTTTCTTACCTTTTCTTTCTCTCCTGTTCATTGTTTAATCCCTAAGTTCCATTTCTTTCTGTTTTACTATATCTGTTGTACCTTTCATGTTTTGGGTCTTCACTTATGAGTATAGTCTCTAGTTGCATCCACTTACCTATGAAGCTTTGAGTTTGTCTTTCTTTATTTCTGGGTAATATACCACTGTACAGAAATGCCACATCTTCTTCATCCATTCCTCAGGTGGGCATTTTGGTTGCTTCTAAGATTTGGCTATGATAAATTGTACTGCTATAAACATGGGTGCACATACATCATTGTACGATGCTTTCAGTTCTGGGAAAATTCCCAGAAGGGAAATAGCTGCATTGAACTGGACTTCCAGTCCTAGTTTTTTGAGGAGTCTAGTTGAGTATTTTTGATGTTTTAGACAAGAATAATGCTACAAGAGGAGTGGAAAGAAGGACAGATAGTGTTTTGAAGAATTAATTGAGTGACTCTTGTGACAGGGAAGATGTAGGATGTGTATTTAGCAAATATTTATTAAGGTCTGGTCATGTGTTGGTTAAAATTTGGAGCAGGTGGATAGAGCTACTACCACTAGCGGAACATATAGTCATCAATAATCACCCGAACTTAAGAGTGGAAATGTGGTAAGTCCCACGTAGGAAAGCCTAAAGGATTTTGAGGACACATTGCTTAGGGACTTGAGTTAGTGAGGGAGTGCAGTAGTATGAAGTTTTCAGACTAGGACTTAATTAAGCCCCCTTTCTTGGGCTTGGAATCTATGATTTCTTTAACTGAGCATTCTGAAAGCATTTCCCCAGAAACCAGGGCTTTCAAACTTTTAAAAGTGTTTGGTTAGTGAGAAGAGCAATGCTTTGGGAGAGCTGATCCTAGTATTTATGGCTAGGAAACAACAGTATTTGATTATCCTGAGCTTTGAACATTTTCTTTTGATTTTTAAAAATTTTGTTAGTCAGTATTCTTTAATATTATGTTCTGTTTTGACTTGGCCCAAGACAGTCCACTGTCTGGACCCGATATGAACACCTCTAGATACTTTTTCTGTAATATCAATGGGTATTCTCTTGGGAATATTTAGTGCTCAGTTGACATAGTGAAAATGGCACTAAATTGAGGAGAGTTCTGAGTTTCTGTAGATAAGTGCAGTGGCTTCCTTTTTCATGTCCCTGGCCATCCTTCTCCTGGCATTTTGTTTCTTAGTCACATGTACGCTTCATGGTAAGAATGGGTTAAGTCACTGAGGCAAAACATGCTTTCATTACTCCCCTAAGCTTTCTTTGTACTTATTTCCAGGATGTCTAAAGGTGTCTAAGTGACTAAAAAACATTTAGTCTCTTAGTATGAAGCTTGGTGATCAAATCCTCTTATTAACTGAGTCTTGTGAGAAATTGGGCAAGATGAGAAAGCACAAGTTTCCGGAGAATTCAGTGAGTAAGGGATAGGGCTTTTAGTACTTTATTTTTTTTCTTGCAGAACCAGGGATTGAACTCAGGCCCTTGTGCTTGCCCAGGGAAGCACTTATTCCACTGAGCCATCTCTCCAGCAAAATTATCTTGTGAGAAGACTTTTTTTTTTTTGGCAGACCTGGGGATTGAACTCAGGCCCTTGCGATTGTTAGGCAAGTGCTTATTCTACTGAGCCATCCCCCTAGCCCGGGATAGGGCTTTTAGAAAGGAGGTATTTTTGCTCTTTTGCTAAACAATTAGCTCTCTAGTTGTAATAAAGGGCTTCTGGCTAGGTTTGGATATGTGAAAACTCCTGTCAAGAAGGCAGAACATAAAGGTATTTGGGATATGAAAATGTTAAGAACAATTGGTCTTGGTCCTGTGCAAAAAAGGAAACCAAAGGGCTTCCAAGGCTCAGGGTGACTAGGGAAGACAAACTGACTCGGACATGGTTTAGGTACTTCTTGCCAAGGAGGAGTGAGGCCAACAGTGCAGCCTTGCACAGAGAGCAGTGGGAAGTGGCCAGCCCGGACCCATGACCCAACAATGCCAGCTCGGTGTCTGGCTCACCCTGCTGGCCAGGTCTCATCTCGGTCTTGGAGCCCTAACTGTTCTGCTGGCTTCTGCAGATGATTCAACTGAGTCCTGTGTTCTGAGGACACAGCTCTCTGTCGAGGGATACCTGAGTCCATTTGGCTCATTTGATGGACACTGAGGACAACCTAAGAGCTACTGCAAGATGCACAGGGCTTTGCATCTCACCACCCTTTAGCCTGTTGGGATTGCTATTCTTTTTCGTAACATGAACCACTCAGAGATCCCCTTTGACAGAGGAACACATCTTGAGGGGAAGATAAACTGCTATCGAATGCTTTAGGCAGCTCCCCTCCCCTCTTCTGCTCACCGCAGTGGCAGCAGGAGGTAGCTGTGACATGAGGGCGGCAGTGAGAACCCACTATGGTTTCATGAAATTATGATTTATCACCAGTCTTTATCTTAGTGCACATTTCTCTTGACTACACATGGTTCCATGTGTGGTCTGGATGTGTCTGCTAAGTTTTGATACGTTTTACCTTGCAGTAGACTCCTGTGGTTGTAGATGGTACAATGAACTCCTAACACCTGTATATTTTGCATTCATGATACACCTAAGTTTTTGATCTTTCTAAGGTTCCATGTTCATGTTCCATGTGGAAAGTTGTTCAAATTGCTACACATCCCCTCCCTGAAAGCCACAAACTAGTGGGCCTCCATGTCACTCAAAACCTGGTTGTGTGTATTATTCTGTAGGGATGGTGGGGTGGATATTTGACACCTTGAAACTATTACCCCTGCACTGCTTACTCAGTCATTTATCTGGTGAACCTGTGTCAAGAGCCTTTGGGTGCTGGGTGCAGAGTAGCTCCTGGAGCTGCCACGTGTAAAAGCATTTCTGAGACTTTCAGTCTGTCCATTTCATGCTTAGTAACTAACCTCACCCCAAAGGCATTGAGCTTATACAGTTAAATATTGGCAGCTGCTCCCTATTGGCCTGAACCATGCAAAAGACATTAGTAAACAGACAGTAAAAAGATCTGAGGTTGGGGGGCTGCCCCATAGCGTGGTGATGAAATGGAAAGACATGGGTCACAGACTCTGAACTAGCACTGCAAACTGCCAGCCGGTGCTCTCGAAGGATCATTAAAGAATAAAGAAATCCTATCTGAGGCTGCCAACCTCAGAGCTAAGTTATTTAGAATGGAAGAAGTTGGCAAATTCAGACCTACTCTACTCAAAGAACCGGTATTTTGTGACTTTTATGGCCACTCTAATTTGAGATCCAGCACTGTGAAACTGTACAATATTAATGAGTGAGGAGAGCAGAGAAGGTTATAAAATCTGAGCTAAAAGCAAAGAAAGGTCTGTGAGGAGAGGAGGTGGGACTCGGTATGCCTTGGTTGTCGGGGCAGCAGGGGGAACAGGAGGCGGAGCCACCTTCACCAATAGACTCCTGGAGCTCTACCTGCAGTTTACTTTACCTGTGAAAAATCACATGAGGACTTCAGTCCATCTAGCCTTCCACTCTCCATCACCATCTCTTCACTCTGGAGCTCTCTCTCTTTCTCTACATTTCAGTATATTCTTGAAAGCCAGTTATAAATCGGGCACTGTGCTGGGCTTGACCTCACACCCCATTTCCTTTACCACTTTCACTTGTCTGCACGTGCCTAGGAAATCCTGGGCCAGTGTAACCATTGTTGTCAGAGATGACAGGCAAAGGTTTTTTTTTTTTGTTTTGTTTTTTTTTTTTTTTTTTGTTTTTTTTTGGGAAGGGTCTAAAGGGTGTTCAGGGTCTCACTACTAGATTGGACTTGTAGTGATCCGCCTGTTTTACAGCCTCCCAAGAGCTGGGATTATAGGTGCACGCCATCACACCCAGTCTCAGTTGCTGTCTCAGCATGCCCTGAGGGTGAGGCTGGTACAGTAGGCCTGGGGATCGAGCCCTTAGCCTTGCGCCTACTTGTAGGTGCTTTAATCCACTGAGCTATTTGGCCAGCCCTGTGACAGGTAAAGTTATCCTCATCCCCTACTCATCAATTCTCTTGCCATATCCCTCAAGTCAGCTCCATGGAGGCTGTTCTTTGCCCTGATGTCATTAACCCCAGCTGCTCTGGATTCCTTCTTGACTTTCTTCTTTTATCCACTTCTCTATGTCTGAAGCCATCTCTTCTGAGGTGGTCTACCTGAAGCCTTGCAAGTCCCATCTGGTCTAAACAAACCCAACCCAACCCAACCCAACCAAGAAAATAACCATACCAAATAGAGCCACCTGTGTCTTGTATTCTCCCAACCCTTCTTTCCTTTCACCTTTCCATTCACCTCTAAATTCTCAAGGAAGTGGCCTGGCTTCCATTCACCGCATCACATCCAGCTGCTCTTCCACCCATGGGCTTGGTTTGTGCCTCTGCCATTCCCTGAGAACTCCTTGCTCAGCATCTTCTTGTTCAAATTTATTTTTCTTTATCAGGTCTTGTATTACTGGGCTTCTCTCCCTCATTTGGTGTTATTGTCCACTTCTCTCCTTAATGCTTTCCTAAAGGTTTGTACATGTCTATTTGTTGCTTCTCTTTAGAACCAGACTTTCTTGCTATTCACTTTCAGTTTAATTTGGGGGATATGTTTCTTCCATGAGACCTTTAAAGGTTGAGATACCCATCTAGTTGTTTCTACGCTTTTCATTCCATATGTTCTTCAAGAGATCAATTTAATATCGAAGAATAGTACCTTCAAATTATAAAGTCAAATTATCAAGATCTAGAGTTACCTGGTAACAATAATGGAAAAAAATCTGAATTTTTTATATGTGTTCCATATTGTTCTTTAGGTCTTCTGAATTTCTAAATGTTTCTGCTGTTTTATGCTTTGGTTCCATTTCCTAATGACTCTTTGTAAGGTCTAAAATGGGAAGTGGCATTGGCCTGTAATGGTTCTAATTGTGAATCATTGAGAAAATGAAGATGTCTATCAGAATCCATCATTTTGCCATTTTTCTGGGTAGTGAATTCTGGAGTAGCCAGCCTGGTTCTTAAGGAAGTTTGTGATAAACGATTTTTCCTCAAGGTTAAAATAATAGGCAAACATATTTGGTTTCAACAGACGGCAAGAGGTGCTGAAAGACTGGCTTACATTATGATTCATTATTTCACAGTATCAGAATAAAGTGGGTTGGTTTCATCTCCCAAGTTTCTGCTTATTTGAAAGGGAGTGCATATTTTGCCTTTATAATGCTGATGGATTCACTGTTTGTCTTTTTCCTTTTCTTTATTCTTTTTTTCCAGGCCAAATTCAGGTAATCGACGCCAGAATGGCCGAGAGAGGTTGGCCAGTAGCAGCGACAAGGGAAGCATAACCCTGGAGTCTGCCAAAGAGACCCGCTACTGCGCAGTGTGCAATGACTACGCCTCCGGCTACCATTATGGGGTCTGGTCCTGTGAGGGCTGCAAGGCCTTCTTCAAGAGAAGTATTCAAGGTAGTAGTGTGTTGAAAACAACTTGCTGTGTTTTGGCCCTAAGAGCACAAGGAGTGGAGGAAGGAGAACACGATCAGCCTTTGATATAAAACAGTAACACCTAGTAGGTCTAATGGTATTCTTGGTAGAAACAGGGAGAAAAGGCAGTGTCTCAGGAGGACTTGGCAGGTGTGAGTGCAACAGTGGCTGAATAATTCTGCTTCTTCCCTCTGGCAAGATCCAGACAGTCGTGAGCTGACTCTCGGTGGAAGCTTTCGGTAGCTGGGTCTTTCAGGTAAAAAAGAACCGCTGCCTTTGCCCTGGCTGGTGGGTGGCAGGGGACATTCAAATTCTACCTGCAACTCTGCTTGGAGGATATGGCATCGTATCGGTTGTTCGTGCACAATTCTTTCTCTGTCTTGGCCTTGTTCTGATCTTTGCTCCAGACCAATTCTAATTCAGCTTGTTCCCTTCCTCTCCTCCATCTCTTTCTTGTCTCAGTGGGTGACATGACCTTTTGCTAACATGAGCAGATTTGATGTCTGGTGACTTGTAATAGGGGAAGTATCCTCTGTACCAAGTAGTTATTAAGTAACCCACAGTAACATTTTGTTCTCCTGCCTACTGCAATCCCTTTTCTTGTATAGAGCTTATCAATTGTAGCTTCTCTGATATTCTGCTAGCTACATTTTATTTCCACTCCAGGGATTTCTATATAATTGCATTATATAGGACATACCCTCAGGGAACATCAATCATTTTTGAGGAAATATCTATGCTAAAGATGCTTTGTCTGACCAGAGAAGAGGTCTGACAGCAGCTTAGGTTTATTGAATTTGCCTTTTGTCTCCATAATGGGTATTTTTCTGCTCTTGTATTTTTACTTTTTCATCTTAAGTGAGGTTTGCTGTATGAATACTAAGAACACTTCTGATGGAGTTTTCATGTGATTCCCTCTACAGAAATCTAGACTTAAGTAACTTCTTGAAAACCATAGTCTGCTAAATTAATAGACACTAACTGAAGGAGTGATTCTCAGAATTTTCTGCTGTGGCTCTTCACTGCCGTGAAATCAAGTTAAAACTTTGGAGATGGTCTACGCTGTTTATGTTTTCTTTCATTGTCAGTGGATTTTTTTTTTAAAAACTATATCTTAATAGAGTAGTGGGTAAGGTCATTGCAGTCCATTTTCAAGCATTTTCTTTGATGTTTATTGCTTTCAACGTCTTTTAGAACTCTGCAGTGAAACTCGGACTTTTTTTAAAAATAAAAAATGACAGCATTTTCTGCATTAATCTGTGGATATGTTATATATAGAGACTATTAATTTTATTATCTTAATTCAGAAAAGGGAAAGTTATGCCTCATCTTGGTGCAAGCCCTCAAAACTTCTCTGGCAAATGTCCTCATTTCTGGTTTTTCTGTTTGATTTAATATAAAGTATCTTTATTTTTACCAAACATTTAATCTGATAAGGAAATAGAACCTGATAAAGAGAGGATTAGTACATGGATTCAACTATACACATGAATGAGTCATTTATCTGAGACTGAGTGCTCTCATCACTAAACATGATATAGAGAAGTTATCATTTAAGTTTTCCTGTAAAGGCCTGAATAGCAACTATTTTAGTCTCTGCAGATCATACGATCTCTGCCATATCTGCTCAACTCTGGCATTATAGTATGGAAAGAGCCATACTATATCAGGGTTTATTTTAATCAAAAATTTTCTGAAAGCCTTACTCATTCCTCTCTGGAAATGAATGAAGTGTAGATTCCCATAAGAATCTGCATTCACACCCACCTTGACACAAATCTCTCTGTAATTTAACTGCTGGTTTATTTATCCATTTCTACCCCTCCTCTATAAGCTCAATGCAGGTAGGAACCAGGTTTTTTCCTAACATTGTATCAGTGCTTTCCTTAATGATAATGAAATAATTAATAAATGATTAAATTAATGAATGTAATAATTTTAAAGTCCCTCTCTATCTCTAAAGTTAGCAATTCTGTCTTGTCTCCAGGGGAGAGGGTTCTGTAACTTTGGACTCAATAATATTACCTTTAAGAAATCTTGCAGGTGATCATATCATAATAACTAAGAAATTTCTCAAACCAAGTAGAAATTGCATTTTTATGAGGGCAATTTCAATGCAGTCCTTCTGTTTTAGTCTGCATTTGCAAGCTGGAGACATATTTGTCACTCTTAAAACATAAGCAGGAAGTTTTTTAAAATCTGAATTTGAAATAATGTTGCACAAATAAAATACTAAGAATATTCCTACCATTTCTTGGAAGGCAGTCATTCTTATTGTTGATACCATTATCTTTAAATCTGAGATGCATAGTATTTTCTTCCCTTGTGACCCGTATACTTCTTTTACATTCAATAATTTTCCTCTCTCATATTCATCTATTCTTTTCCTTAACTTCATCTTACAGGAGGTACTCTGTATACACCCACTTACTTCCTAGCTGAACCAGGAAAACAAGCACCTTCTTTTCCCAGATGAATATACCAAATAAATTCTAAATTTATTTTGGAGTGAATTGCATCCTACGTATTTTCAACTTCCCACAGTACACCTAGACTGGTAAAGAGTAAGTTCTCAATAAAGCATGAAAAATTAAAGCTTCACATTTAAAACAATTTCCTTTCCACAAATCCTTGTAAAATCAAATACAAATTAATACGTAAAATCAAATAAAAATTAAATTTAAGATAAGCAAACTATGGCCCACAAGCCACTTCTCCGCAGTTCCCTACTTTTATAAATAAAGTTTAATTGGCAAGTAACACTCCCATTCATTTCAATTACAGAGAGATTTGTGTCAAGGTGGGTGTGAATGCAGATTCTTATGGGAATCTACACTTCATTCATTTCCAGAGAGGAATGAGTAAGGCTTTCAGAAAATTTTTGATTGAAATAAACCCTGAAGGATGAATCAAGTGAGCAAAATGAGGGAATGAATGGGTGCTCAGTCATTTGAATGGATACATTTGTGAAGACCAGGAGAGAAGAGAGGGGGGAGGAATCCTGTGACTAAAAGTTAATTCTATTACCTTAGTTTTAGGTAACCTTAGACTGTATAAAAACAAAGTAAGTGATCTCCTTTTTATTTTATTTGCATGATTGTACTTCCATAGGAAATACATAGCCAGGCACACTTCTGGGTTTCTAGTCTTGTTTTCTCATCAGAGTCTTGATAACTTGGAACTGAAAAGTTTGACTGACCTTCTGGGGCTCTTCGTAAATCACACTGCCCTTCAAACACATTGAAGGACAGTGCAGGGGCTGACACGTAGGTAGGAAGTTCTGAAGATGCTGTGACTCTCTCTGTTCTGCGTGTTACTTAAGAGGAGAGGTAGGAGTGAGTGTACATCGGCTTATTCTCATGTTCTGAGTGTTTTGGTTGAAGAGGTAAAGTGTTTGACTTGAAAGCATACAAATTTTCATCTACTACTCAGTGTATAAACTTGATTACTTAAGAAATTGAGTAATGGCTTCCAGTGGAACTTTTTAAAAAGCAAAGTCAAGAATGCTGTTTAGTTTTGGGAGATACAATTGAATATTTCATGAATTTATTAATCTTGCAGTCACAGTGATGCTTTAAGGTGTGTTTTAGTGATAGACTGTGGAATAAGTTATACAAATGAGTAAGTTCTAATTTTAGAAGCCAGGTATACCTTTTGAGTATTATTCCATGGAAAAAGGATGTCACTGAATTCATGGCAACCCCCCCCCCCACTCAGAGCTGGGGATTAAACACAGGGCCTTAAATGTGCTAAGTACTTGATCTACCACTGAGTTACACTCCCAGTCCAGCTCCTTGCTTTTCTTACATTATTATATTTGAAGGATGTGCCTAAGCTTATTTATAGATCACAAGTGCACTAACACTTGATATTTGGTCAGGTCTATGCAGAGGTTGCTTAACATTAGTTCAAACAGGTATGGCTAAGACTGATATTGACTCACAGTTTAGCTGACTCTAGGAGGACACTGTGGAGTCTGGTTATAGGGGCCTTAGGTCTGACCAGGGTAACTGAGAGCATGATCCACCCAGGCCTTAGAAAACTTCAGGGTGAGCCAGTCCAGCACCCTGGATAGCTCCCTCAATAGTTGTTGAGGGTAAGCAGACACTTCTTTCTAAAGAACCAGAGGTCCATTTAGCTGATTACATTTACTTTGTGAAGCTCTGTTCAAAGAGAACTCAGTGCCTTTAGAACTGGAGACTCACTGTTGTTCACTTCGAACAACAACAATGGATTTACTTTAGCATTTAGTTTCACATCGATGCACCCAAGTCTTGAAAGGGTTAGAAGTGGAGGCTGCTTTTTCAACCTGTGATTGTTTCGTCTCTGTGGTCATGTCAGAGATGTGACAATATATGCAATCAACATTAAGTCTTTGTCCTCATTGTCCCTTTGTAGTCTAGTTTTCATGAACAACAGAATAGAATTCACAGTTAATCAGGTCATATGATCTTGAGTTTAAAACTCTTAAGCACTTAGAGTGAAACCTCTTTCCTGTGACTTTAAAATTACACATACTTATGGTTCTGCTTTCTTCTCACCTATTTAATATATGTGTTTATATACATTTGTATATTTACATATATACATACACATTTCTTGGCTATTATGACTGATGCTAAAATAATCATGATAGTGCAGATGTTTCTTTGATACATTGATTTTGTTTCCTTTGCATGTATATCCAGTAATAAGATTGCTGGATCACATGATAGTTATATTTTTAATTCTTTTGAGGTATCTCTTTATTGTTTCCCATAATTGTTCTGCAGATATTCCTTGTTTAATGACCAAATTGTTAAATGATTTTTCAGACTTAGGATAGAGGCACACTGCTTGGATTTTTACAGACCTTCTTTTTATTTGTACAGTTCTACACATCTTGTCCATAGACTGTCAATCTCTTTTTTGTACAATAAACCTTATTTATACAGTACTGTGAGTTTTGCTGATTGTACTGTACAGTAATATTATATATTATAGTACTGCATGATGTAAGATTTATGCAAATACAAATTAAGTCAGCAGGTTGATGTTTCCTTTGGCCATTTCTTTGTTCTGAACACTGTAATGTACATACGATGAGCAATTCCTCATGTAGCAACCTGTTTGGTTAACAACTTCCTCACAGGAACACGACTGGTGTTAAATGAGAAGTGTCCATGCTACCTTACATGCTGAACAGCAGTGTATAAAGGGTTCCTTTCTCTACATTTCAGGGGCACTTAGTTTTTGCTTTTTGAATCATAGTCATTATAATTAGAATGAGGTGATAACTCACTGTGGTTGTGATATAAATTTTCCTGATGATCAGTGATACTGAACATTTTTTCGTATGCTGTACTTGTTGGCCATTGGCATGTCTTCTATTGAAGAGTGTCTACTGAGGTTAATTGCCCATTTTAAAATCAGTTTTTCTTGTTTCTTTTTATGTTATTGAGTGTAATTCTTACATTAGCAACCTATTGATCTCTTATTAGAAAATGCAGTTTGCAAGTACTCTCTTTCCTGTAGGTTATGTCTTTACTCTGCTGTTTGCTGGGCGCATTACCTTTCTTTTAAGCCCTTAAACCTTTATGAAATTATCCTACTTATTTATTTCTTTCATTGTCATGTGTCTGCTCATATTCCCATGTGAACTTGGCTACAAACTCATTGAGCTGAGTGAGCTTTGCTTGTTGCTATAGCTCCTGTCCCTCAACAGAATTGAGCACATGTGTGCAAAACAGTAAAATATGGCAAGGAGTCAGGATGGTGGATAGAAATGACTAGAGGGTCCATGTGGTCAGAGTTTGCAAGGGAATAAATTTAATACAGGACACATACTTTTTAGAATTACTTTATAGTATTTATCCAAAAAGCCAAATGCAGAAGAATGCAAGAGTTCTATTTGGGCGAGAGCTTGGTTCTTAAGCAATGACCTGTATGACTTCAGCTGAAGACCTAGGTTACATAGCAATGCCCCCCAGCTCGAGACCTAGAGCCCATGACACTATTTCATGCAAGTCTATATCAGGGCCCAAAGCCTAGTGGTGGAGGCTACAGAGTCTGTGCCAGTGGGATGAAGAGTCTGTGCCCACAGCCAGGGGTCTTCCCTGGAGCCAGGAAAAGATGCTAAAACTAAGAACCAGAGCTCCCCAAAGAAGACTACAGCCATCCTCAGCTATAGCAAGGACCTGAGCTCCTCTGATGATAACAATTGAATTCATATCAGGAAAACCAATGTGACACACTTCTCTAGGAGAATCAACAGCACACCATCTTCCATTCCAGTTCTCCTTTTATACTGTCAGCAAAATCCTTAGGTGGGCCATCCACACCTAGCATCACGCTGGTTCTGTTCAGCTGGGTGGCACAAGGTCATTGTTAGTTAATCCGCCACAGGATCTCAGATAAAGAAGCCTCTTTATTGGGTTAGACTGGTAGGAGAAGTGTGTTAAAGTGCAAGTGATACATTTTGTATAAGCCTGGAGAGAAACAGAGGAGTTTTCATAAGCAATGAAAATTTTGGAAGAGAGCCATAGAGATGTGAAAGAGTATAAACCAGGAAATTGACATCTGCTTTGAGAGAAGAATGAGTTGGTTGTTGTCTCCATTATTTTTCCTTTGCAGCTCTATTCATAGCTATTTCCCAAGATCTGTACTATCTGCTTCTTTCTTTTCCTCTTCCTTTCTTCTTTGCTGTTTCCTAGGAAATCTCATACCCAGAGTGCCAGTGTTACATTTCAGTCCTATGTGCAATATCAGTTAGAGCCTTCCATGGCCTATGGAATAGCTTTGAGACAAATTTACACAATCTAGCCTAGCTCATTTTTCTAGGTTTTTTTCTTTTTCAGAGAAGAATATATTTTTAGGGAGAAAGAAAGCTTCTGTCCAAGAGAAGGGCAGAAGGGGACCCAAGTAGGTTGTTTTAAAGTCACTATTTTTGTTTGTGTGAGGTAGAAATTAGACAAATTTGATTATTTGTTCTCCTACAAATAAAATCATTCTATTTCTTTGGTGGGAACTTTTTTTTTTCAGATTTCTCTATAAAAATTCTTCCTATTCTTGCAAAAAAAAAGATTGTTATCAACCCTCGGATGCAAATGCAGATGTTCTCTCATTGTCCTCAGACCTCTGAAGACTTTGTCCTGCTGTATTGCATGTATCTGTGTATATGTGTCTTACACCAAATATAAGTTCCTCAGTGGACTAAATGAAGATTTTACATCATAGAATCACTCAATGAATAAATAAAGAATGAGAGGAAGGTTAGTATCTATTCATTGGCTTTAGGTAACCTAAGACCATCATATTTTTTTTCAACATGGAATAGATGTAATGAAACAGTTTTCAATGAAGTTTAACCTGCTGGAAACATAAAAGAGACCATAGAAGGGGAGAAGGGAAGCATGAAGACTAATTTGGATAATCTTTAACTAACTTGCATGCACTGGAAAGCTGGACTTTTTTGTGTTTGTAAAATAGGAAAAAGGGAACATAATGAAAGGGAAAAAATAATGCAAGAATACACATTGCAGTGAGTTGATTCAAGCAAGAAAGGAGCCCGAAATGTTCAGACACAAGAGGAATGAACTGAGAAATGGAGGAACTGGGAAAATCAAGAGGAAGGTCTGTTAGGGTGAGGGTAGGGTGAGGTTCAGTTCTAGACATGCCGCGTTGAGATGACAGTTGCATGTCCAGATAGTATTACCCAGTGGCCACAGAAACAGAATTGGGACTCTGCAAATTGCCCATGCATGGGGGTTTGAATAAGTTTCCTCAATTAATTTTAAATAAATGTGATGAAAAGTATAGTTTAAATAATTTTTTAATTTAAAAATTTTTTAAAATGTATTTGGTACAGGGTCTGACTACATAGCTCAGACTCATAATGATCCTCCTATTTGCAGCCTCCCCAGAGCTGGGATTACAGATGTGCACCACCATGCCCAGTCTCAGTGGTTGGCTCAGTGCACCCAAGGTGGCGGAGGGCTGGCATGGCTTGTGGTACTGGGGACTGAATCCTTGTCCCTGTGCTTGTGAGAGCAGGTACTTGGCCTGCTGAGGTATCTTGCTGGCCCTAAATATTTTCTAAAACAGATGGTCCATGATTAATCACAGAAAAGTAATGGTGTTGATCGGCTTTCCAATACTGATATTTACAATAGCCAGCTTAAAAAGAAGAAACTTATTTTGGCTCATGGGTTGACAGTGTCCAGTTCATGGTCCATTGGCCCTTTTGCTTTTTGGCTGTGGGGAGGACAGGGAAGCATGGTAGGAGCACATGGTGGAGGAAGCCAGTTTACCTCATGGGTGGGATTCCTCAGAGAGGGAGAACGTGCTTGGATCCCAGTGTCCCCCTGAAGGGCTCACCACCGGTGATCCGAAAACCCTCTCTAGATTACACCTCTTCAAAAGTCTACCACCTCCCAATGCTTCCATAAGTAGGGGAGCAAGCCTTTAAGGTATAGGCTGCTTGGGAGGATACCTATCCAGATGTTAGTAGAAACACCAAAGACTTCCTTTGATGTCTTATATTAAGAATTAAGTTAAATTACTATATCATAAATCATTAACTACTCTCATGGCCAAACTGATCTCCAGGAGCTCAGAATTAAAAGAGGACATGCCAGCACCAACATAGTCAGCTGTACAAATGCTAGGCTGTGGGAATAAACAAGAGCATTCATATGGATATTCAAGCAAGAACCAAGCACTTTATAGATTGTTTAGTTTGGCAATTTATTTGTTCCTGGAGAGTTCATGTTCTCCCATTTGGATTCAGAGCTTGCCTGATCCTTCCATTGTTTATGCTTATATTTCTTCAATTCCCACCTTGTGATAATAGGTGCTGGTAGAAGCAACACTCTTGGGGCTGAGGACTGGGAAGGTTTCAGAGTGTGCACAGAAGAACTGTCACATAGTTTTTAAATGAAAATGTTTACAATGGGTCCTTTTCAAAGCAAGGCGTTATTCCCTGGTATTGATACCATTGCTAGCTATTTGGTACCTGATTTGCATCAAAGAAAAACAAAGACACGTTATCCAAGTGAGAATCTGAAACCCTCCTCCCACATAAGAATCTCTGTTACTGTTTTTAAGTGCTTTTCACTTTTTGATGGGATAGCGCAAAAATTAGGCACATGCACACTCTTGCCTGCATGCATTTGAAGAAGGCTCTGAAGATAAAATCATACTGTTTCTACCTGCGAAATGACAGTGGTTCTTTCCCCCCTCCCTCCGGCTAAGTAATCTTTATCTTGGAGATAATTAAGACAAAATGCCTTCTGACAAATAAAATCAGTATAGAACCCCTATTTCTTGGCAGCTTTTGTGGACACAGCTGAGGCTTTCAGAGGTCTTTAAAAACCATGGCAACAAATGCCTTTGAAGGGTAAGCAAAGGTTCCAAATGTTTTTAATCGCTGGCGTATTTTATGCTGCCACTTCAAGCATTCTTCTTCACTTTTTGTTCATCTGATTGAAATTAAATTTCCAATTTCCCTACTAAGTGGTTCTGTTCTGCTCATGGCATTGGCTATTTCCATTAAAGTGGTAGTTTGTGCCCATATATAGTGGTTAAGCCCATCAACAATTCCATTAGAAAGCCCCATTTATGAGTGGCAATAATTTCTCACAAAAATTATAGATAGGCTTTAATGGGCACATTTTCAAAGGGCATCAACTAGCCCTCAAAATTATTGCTGACATGGTTCTTAAAAGATCCTCCTAACTGTGGTCGGTAGCCTAATCCTTCCAAATTTCTCTCTTCTTTATGGAAAACCCCAATACCTTTATATCTTTTTAAAGAGAAGGGTCTGTTTCTTTGCTACCCATTCAAAGGAAAGTGTATTTTGAGATGTAGGCTGATTGTCTTTGAATTACATATTATACCATTTTAGTTTGATATATTCAGATTATGCTGTAATCCACAGATCATGCTATAATTTTTGTGTGGTTGCTGAAAAATCCCCATGAGAGAGAAAGAAAGAAAGAAAGGAAAGAAAGAAAGACTCAATCTTTTCCTGGAAATTTACCATGCAGGTTGCAAAATTTGTTGCTAGTGAGTCAATTCTGTAGTCGTGTGTATTAGAGATCAGGTTTCTTTCTTTTTTTAATGGAAGATATGCTCTACTTAATAAAAAGAGAACAGAGAATGGAAAGTACTCTTATTATTTACCCCACTTTGTTATATTCCTTTAGCTGAAATAAAAGATTTTATTTCTTTTTAGGTTGTTTAAAAATAACAGGAACAAAGAAAGACAACTTAATTAAATTATAATTTCTTCTGTAACAGGCCCTAATCTCTCTTTTCTGTGAGAAAAGTAAGTGTATTTCAAATTTTATCCAAATGAACATTATCTGATCCATTTAGAATTTTCAAAACCATACATTAGGAAGTAAATAGTGAATAAGTATAGAAACCTGCTGTTGGGTGGGTGGCTGGATTATATTTACCAATATGAAACTTTTTAAGATTGAAATCAAAGCACAGTGACTTGAAAAAGTGGCTGCACCACTTTAGGATATTTACTTGAGTGATGTATATGATATTTCCTTATATTCTTTAGAATATGAATTATGGTTTTGAAATGATCAAAATTCACATTTATTTGTTCTTTTGACACTACAGAATTATTCAAAGGGATTTTGTTTGAAGATGACTGCAGCGCAGTTGCATTTTGCCACTCCTATAAATTAGTATGCTGTAATATAAGCAGTGTAGAGGTGGTTTTTCCCTTCTAGTTTTTTTCTAAATCCTTTCACAATGATAATTGTTCCTGCTCCTGTCCCACTGCTGTCTGCACACCAGCCTTGCCTCCGTCTGTCTATTTCTGTTCTTCTTTCTCCGTGCTTTGCTCTTAACACAGATGCACTCATTTTCTCCCGGAGACCTGCCTACTCAGTTCCTTGCAGTCTTTTCTGTGAGTGCTGCAAGAAATACAAAAGATGCACTGTACACAGACCCCCAAATACAATCAAGGGTGTGTTTGGTACATACATGGAGAGATTGGAATGTTATACAGTAAATCATACAAGAATCAAATTCAGTTCTAAAAGAGGTAGCTTAGAGATGTGTAAAGGGTCAAAGGGGTATTTCATACAAAAATGTTAGGAGTTCCAAGGGGAGAGCAGGAACAATGCTTTAGGACAAAGTCAAAGACTTAATGGGAGAAACAGCATCTGAGATGATATCCATCAAAGACATCATGCAGAATCTACTTCATTTTGAGTGCCATGCTTGTTAGTGAGTACATGCTCAATGCGACATGGCCAGTGCTCTGCAGCATTAGTGTGTTAGAGTAGTGTAGGTTTTGACTGCAGTATAAGTAATATATTTTTAGCAGAAATTTTTTTTATTGAAAAGAGCTGGAAATCAAACTCAGGGTCCTGTACATATTATACAAGTATTCTAGCATTGAGATGAACTCCTACAAATATAAATGTAAATATAAAGCAATATAAATTTATAAGCATAATTGTTCTAGAATATGACTATAACCCAAAGCACTTTACATCAAACTAAACTTCCATAACCCCAAATATTCTCATAAAATGATTCTGAGGGCTGGCCAAATGGCTCAGCAGATTAAAGCACCTGCTTAGGCAGACACAGGGGCCAGGAGTTTGATACCTTGGCCTGCCATGCTGGCCCAGTCCCTGCGATGTGCTGAGGTGGATTGAGACTGGGTGTGGTGGTGTGTGCCTATAATCCCAGCACTTGGAGGATCACCAGGAGTTTGATCTAGTAGTGAGAGCCTGTAGACCCTGTCCTAAAAATAAAAAAGGTTCTAATAGTATAACATAAACCTAAATGATAAAATAAACACAAAATATAATGGAGAATAAACAAGTTAACCTGCTCTTACCTTTGAAAACATGGTTGGTGTGAAGGAGACAAGAAAGAGGACAGTTATTGTGCAGGGCAATTTTCGCTATCACTAATGGATCACTGCTATTTATTGCCTCAATGGAATCTTTTTCTTTTCATACATCTTTAACAAGAAACCTATCCAATGAAATGTGCTTTTTCCTTTTTGGGGAAGATTTCATGGAGCTATAATATTGCGTTGTTATCAAACAGTTTATTACTTGTCCTACTACAGCCCCGTTTGGGTGGTGTTTTCTACAAACATGTGCAGTGTTTGCTACATTTTACACATCTCCCTAAACTCACTAGAAGGGAAGGATTCCTCCACCTTTTTCTCCTCCTCCCTTGCAGGTGAGCTCTCCTCCATAACCTCTTGCTATAGGGAGCGAATCACAACCAATCCTGCCAAGGGAGGGAGGGAGAGAGGGAGAGAGGGAGAGAGGGAGAGAGGAGAGAACACCATTGGCTCCCATGTAATGCTTGGTGCTTTCACTACTTGTGTTGCAGGCGTGTAAGAAGTATACCTTGTATGACATCTGTTTATCACCTAAAATGTATTAGAAATGTTTGCTCATCTTTTAGAACACTCACAGAACAAGTTACTCATAACCCAAGGCTTTACTGTACAGAAACCAACTTAATAGGTATCATTTTGTATTATATAGCGCCTCAAGAACCTTTAACACTTTACAAACATTTTTCTCTAATTAGTCCTCACAACAACCCTGTGAGGTAGCTGGCAGTCCTGCTTTGCAAAACAGAGGGAAACTGAGGCACGGTGAAGGTAAGTGACATGTCAAAGGTCAGACAGTTAATTCCATGAAAAGCCAGGACTGGAGCACCTTAGCTGCCCAACTGTCAGCCAAACACTGGATGAGAGAATCTTTTAAAAAAGAATATTAAAAGTGGAATGCTGAGCTGGCCAAACAGCTCAGCAGATTAAAGCATCTGCAAACAGGTGCAGGGACCAGGGGTTCGATCCTCAGGCCTGCTGTGCCAGCTCTGCCCCCAGGGCACACTGAGGGAGCAATTGAGTGTGAGAGTGGTGGCACCTGTAATCCAAGCTCTTGGGTAGCTGTAAACAGACGGATCACTCTGAGTCCCGTCTAGTAGTGAGACCCTGAACACCCTGTAGACCCTTCCCTAAAATACAAAAAAAAAAAAAAAAGAGTCGAATGCTATGAAAATGAGATGTTTGTACTCTATCTATCTATCTATCTATCTATCTATCTATCTATCTATCTATCTATCTATCTATCTATCTATATTTCAACGTATTCAATAGGTATATCTTTCCCATTTCCCAAATCTAGTCTGTATCTAGAGATTGAATTACATTTTATTTATTTTCAAGATGTAATGTATTACTTTAACTTATTTTTGAGGTTTGACATATAAATAATATTAATAAAATCTAAAGAGATGCCCATCTATAGCAATTTATAATGTAGCAATTATGGAAGCAAATGTACTACATTTGGCATTTTCATTATCATGTGAAGAGAAACAGTTTGTCCCAAGTAAAGATTTATGTTGGTAGGCTTAGCTTAGACTCCATAATTTTTTATGTTTATAGCTTTCTGGATTTTTCCCTAGGTTTTAATTCTATGAGATATTTATGAGGGATATTTTAAAAATTGGCTAGACATTTTGATTCTAAGAGTTGATAGTTAGTTTCCCTCAACATGAACAATTAGTAGATAATAAACTTGGAGGCAATGTTTAATTTTTAAAATCATGGCGGTAAAACTGGCCTACAGAAGATAAAGCTTTCATCAATTATGTTATTACAGAGTGTTTGGGAAACTTTATTTCCCCACCATTCTCCATTCTTACTAATGTTATTTATTTATTTGAGAAAAAAAGAGTTTTGGATTGGATCTTTGATTTTAGGAGTCTGATTTTTTTTTTTAGTTCTTGGTGTATTCTAGTTAGAAGTCCTTTGTCTGAATGACTGTTGGTTAAGATTTTTTTCTCCAATTTGTGGGTTGTCTTTTCACTCTGTTGGTGATTTCTCTTGATATACAGAAATTTCTCAATAAGATGAGATCCCAGTGTTTGATTCTTTGAAGTACTTCTCATGCAGATTGGTTTTTGTTCATGAACTCTCTGCCTACTTGCATGTCTTCAAGATTTCCACCTACTTTCTTTTCTAGTAAATTTAGTGTTTTTGTTCTAATGTTTAGGTCTTTAATCCATTTTGACTTTAATGCATGGTAATAGATCAAAAGTCAGATCCCTAAAATTGAAAGACTTAATCCAAAAATGGGCATCAGAGATGAATACACACTTCTCAGAGGAAGAAATACAAATAGTAAACAAATACATGAAAAAATGTTTCATAGCCCTGGTCATTTGAGAAATGCAAATTAAAACAGCACTTAGATTCCATCTCACTCTAATAACAATGGCTATCATCAAGAAGTCAACTAATGACAAATGCTAGAGAGGCTGTGGAGAACAAGGAACACTTCTCCACTGTTGGTGGGGGTGTAGGCAGGTACAACCACTATGGAAATCATTGTGGAGAGTCCTCAAAAAACTGGGTTTAGAAATCCCACTTAAGCCAACTGTTCTCTTTCTGAGTATTTCTCAAAAAGAACTGAAAACATGCCACAGTGATATATGTGCCCCCATGTTTATAGCAGCACAATTTGTCATAGCTAAGTCTTAGAAACAACCCAGATGCCCACAGCCTGAGGAATGGATAAGAAGGACCTAGTCTTTTTATACGATGGAGTATTACTCAGTTATAAGGACAGATATATTTGAGGATTTTATAGCTAAATGCATGTGACTAGAAGCTACACTCATAAGTGAAATAAATCAGGCCCACATGTGTAAGTACTGTACTGTCTCCCTAGTGTAAGAACCTGAAAGAATAAAATCTGAAAGATACAATATATATAGTAAAATGGGCCAGCAAGATAGCTCAGTGGTCTAATGTGCCTATAGTTTGATCCTGAGCACCACATGCAGTGCCAGCCCCACCTTCAGGGGTGGGCTGAACCAGGAAAAAAAAATATATGGTAAAACAGAAACAAACTAAACTAAACTAAACATAGGGAATAAACAATTGGATCAGAGAAAGGAAAAAAGATAGGAAAAAGGAAGGGGAAAAACATGTAACATATGCATATCAATTATATACACAGGATAGCTAAGATTATCGTACTACTAATTTCTATCAGTTTTTAGTGATAGCATTAATGTTTAAAATTTTTACCTTGATTGATTTTATATGCTAATATCTATAATCTGAGTAAGTACATTGAAGACAGCAATCTGCAACATAACATCCACTGTTGAATACTTTTCATCTTGTTTTTTTAAAATGTGTAACATTTCTAATGTCTATTATTTTTTATACTCTTTAAAATAAATTAAAAAATAAAAAGAACAAGGATAAAACTTAAGGTTTGTTGAAAGAAAGGTTTAATGCTTAATTGTTTGATCCATCTTGTATGCCTATATCTGGTAATCTGAGTCACAAACTTGACGATAACATTATGTCATATAACAACTGTTAATTTTCTATTCTTGTTTTGAAATTCTGTACCATTTTTATTTTTACACGTTGCTTTGTTTATTCTTTGTTCTTGTTATTTATTTTTGTTTTCCTCTTTAAAATAATTAAAAATAAATTATTACAGTATTTTAAAAAAGAGAAAAACAGTGAAAACAATGACGCAAAATTTCCAAACAAATGAGATAAACAGTGGTTAATATATTGCATGTTGTTATCTTCAGAGTAGTTGTTCAGATTGTAAAATATAGGCATAAAATAGTTAAACACTGTAAATGCAAACCTGTACTTTCATTGAACTAATAGAAGTTAGTAGTGTAACTAGCTAACGTATCATATATTTATATCTACACTATCTACATCTACATATGTGTTCTTTTCTTTTTCCCTTCCTCCTTTTCTCCTGTCTGCCATCCCAGTGGTTTCTTTTTCTTTTTGAGCAATTTCTTTCTATTTCACGATACCTATTATACATTTTTAGTTTGTTGCACTAGGGAGACAATATGATGTTTATATATGTGAGTCTGATATATTTTAGTGATGAGTAGGATCTCAGTGTGTATCCTCGTGTTTGTTCTTCTTTATAGCTGAGTAGTACTCCATTTTATGAAAATACAACTTTTAAAAAAATGTGTTTGGTACAGGGTTTAACTTCGCATCTCTGACTGGCAGTGACCCTCCTGCTTTCAGCTTCCTCTGTGCTAGGAGCTGGGGTTATGAGCATGCACCACCACACCCTTCTTGTGGCTGACTCTTTGCTCTTGGGGGCAGGGTCTGCATGGCATGTGGTGCTGGAGATTGAACCCTGGTCCCTGTACTCCCTGCATCTGCCTAAGGAGGCACTGAATCTATTGAGCTATCTTGCTGAGCTTGAAAGATTTTTCTTTTCTTTTTATTACTTTTAAAGTTTTATGTATTTGGTACAGGGTCCCACTAAACAGGTTGGACTCCTAGTGATCCTCCTGTTTCAGCTTCCTCAGCACTGGGATTACAGGTGTGTGCCACTGTGCCCGGTTTTGGTGGCCAGCTCAGTGCACCTGGAGATAGGGCCAATGAGGCATGCTGTGCTGAAGATGAACTCAGGTCCCTGTGCTTGCCAGGCAGGAGCTTATAAAAATACACACTTTTTATCTGTTCCTCTGTTGATGGGTTTGTTTCCAAGATTTAGATATTACAAATTGTGCTGCTAGAAACATGGGTGCAGATATATCACTGTGGTATGCTGTTTTTAATTCTGTGAAAATACCCCAAAGGGACTAGCTAGGTTGAAGGAACCTCTAGTTTTAGTTTTGTGAGGAATAGCCACAGTAATTTCCATTGTGGTTGTACCTGTCTACACTCTCACTGACAGAGAAATGTTTCTTTTGCTCCACAGTCCTGCCAGCATGATTGGTGGATTTCTTGATGGGAGCCATTCTTTCAGGAGTGAGATGGAATTTCAGTGTTGTTTTAATTTCCATTTGTTGAGTGACCAGTGATATTGAATATTTTTGTATACTTTTTTACCATTTGTATTTCTTCATCTGAGAAGTGTGTAGTCATCTCAGATGCCCATATTTGGACTGGGTCTTTGAATTTGGTGGCCTGATTCTTTTCAATTCTTTATGTGTTCTAGATATTAATCCTTTGTTTGAGGGGCAGTTGGCTAAAAGTTTTTCCCATTCTATGGGTTGTCTTTTCATTCTATTGATGTGCAAAACCTTTTTAATAAGAGGAGTTCCTACTTGGTGATTCTTTGAAGTACTTCCTATGCAGTTTATGTTTTGTGCCTGAACTGTCTACTCCATGTCTTCAAGATTTCTACCTACTTTCTCTGCCAGTAGATTTAGTGTTTCTGTTTTAATATTTAGATCTTTGAACCTTTTCAATTTTAGCTTAGTGCATTGTGAGAGACATGGGTCTACTTTTAGTCTTCAGCATGTGGAACGCCATTTTTTTTCCAGCACCATTTGTTAAAAGGGCTATCTTCCTTCCAGTGAACATGTTTGACCCCTTTGTCAAAGATAACATAAGGTGGCTGAGTGTGTTTGTAGTTGTGTCTACATCCTCTGATCTGTTCCACTGATCTTCATGTTGTCTTTTTGCCAGGACTATGCTGATTTTATCACAATAATTTGCAGTATAATTTCAAGTGAAGGATTGTGATTCCTCCTGCCCTATCTTTGTTGTCCAGGATTGTCTTTGCTATTCTAACTCTCTTCTGTTTCCAAATGAATTTTAGGATTTTTTTTTCTCTGAGTCTGTGAGATATGCTAATGGTACTTTGATTTAAATTTTTGCTTTAAATCTGTATAACAGTTTTCAGAATGTGACCATTTTTACAATGTTGGTTTTTCCTAGCCATGAACAAGGGATATCTTTCCATTTTCTGATATCCTCTTCAATCGCCTTTTACCAAGTACTGTAATTGTGTGTGTGTGTGTGTGTGTGTGTGTGTGTGTGTGTGTGTGTGTGTGTGTGTTTTAGGGAAGGGTCTATGG
>PVKA01018049.1:0-44604 GCA_004027165.1 Ctenomys sociabilis | reverse complement strand
ACTTTATGATGCAGATGAACAATTAAAGCAGGAGAAGCTTCTGTTTTCTTCTGTGGCAGTTACAATTTTGACTTCAGTCCTGAGAAAAATTTCAGGTCTTGAAACAAGATGTCTGCTCCTTTTCCAAACCCCATGCTTTGAAAAGCATTTATAAACCCAAATCTCATACTCTGCACTCTAGTTCTGCTTTTAAGATATGGCATACAAGGTGTTTCCTACTTCATGTATCTTGGGTTCTATATATATGCACACAGCTATACCTTAATGGCAGGTTTTTCATAAATATTCACCTGTAAATACTGGTTCTTCAGAGTTTTAGAAAATTAGTGCAATGTATTAAAAATCAAGTGTTAGGAAATTTCATGATTTCATCTATTTTAGAACTGAACAATTAAATTTATCTAAACCTGGATTACAGTTTAATTATTCCTAAGGCTTCATAAAGTAATTTTTCCAACCTTTTAAAAAAAAAATAAATAAATAAATAAATAAATATGATGTTCTTAGCTGTTCTGGGAAGACAACGAGAAAGAGAAAAACTGCATGAAATGAAATTTTGATAAATCTTCATAGTGCTTTCTCCAATGGGTTGTGCGAGTGTACCTTTTCATGAACGACAGAAGTGCTTCCATTTCAGTGCAAGCAGGCTAGCATTTGCTGCTTTCATTTCTCACAATAACCATTATTTATAGCTTAAAATAAAATTTGAGTTTGGTTTTAATGTGAATTTATCTGTTGCTCAGAGATGTTAAACATTTTTAATTCAGTATTGGCCATTCGTGCTTCTAAAATTGGTCTATTCATTCTATTTGTTAATTTTTTCATTGGAACTTTTAATTTGGGAGTCTAAACTTCGAGTTCTTTATATATTTTATCACATTTTTTTATGTCTAAGATTACTGGCATATGTATTGTGACAGTATTGTACATTCCTTGCACATATATTTCAGTAATACTGAATTCCTCTAGAGCTCAAGTATTTCAAAACTATATATTCTTTATATATTGTAGATATTAGTCCTCCTTCAGAATAGTTCGCCATTCTTTCCTATCTTGTCAGTTCTCGCTACTATCTGATATTTACTTTGTTTTCTATAAAGAATATTTTTAATCTGGTAAAATCTTATTTATTAATTCTTCTGTGATTTATTGTGCAATTGTTGTTTCACTCAGGAAGTTTTTGGCTGCACAAGATTTGAAGGTCTTTCCTCATTTTCAGCTTCTAGAAACATTAGTCTATCTGTGGTGGAATTTAGATTCTTGATCTATTTTGATTTTAGTTTAGAGCAAGGTATGAAAGTTGAGTCCATGCCTAGCCATGACCAGACCTCCCTGCAACATATCTTAAGGAGCTTATCTATGCCAGTGTATCTTTTAGAAATCTTGGTCTAAAAGCAAATACTTGACTGTATCTTTAATTGTCAATATTTTAAACATATAAGTACATTAAGTAAACAGAAATATTTTTCATTAGCTGTTTGAATAATATACATATATATATTCTGATTTTTTTTGTATGTGTGTGTGTGTCTGGCTCAGCCCTCTGGGGCTGGGACAGGAGCAGCATGCGGTGTGAGGATCAAATCCTGGCCCCTGTGCACTTGCCTAAGTTTCTCTAAGAAGGCATTTCAGACCACCGAACTATCTCACTGATCCCTACTTCCTCTATTCTGTTCCACTGACTGATATGTCTATGGCAATACCATGTCACCCATTGTTCATTATTTATGAAAAAAGTAAAATTTAGAATAGTTTGGACAATTTACAATAGTTTCAATTTCTGCTGCTACTTTGAAAGGAACAGTTAGTGCTCAATTGTTTGGTTTTTTACCTTGATTTTTTTCCTCTTTTGAATTTCTTATATCTACTTTGTTATTATATTTTTTCTTTGAACAAATCTTACATGCTTATATATGATAATCTGAGCAACTAATTTGAAGAGAGCATCATGTCATACAGCAAAATTTGTTGAAATGCTATAACATTTTTTAGCACCATCTTGTACTGTTTCTTTTTTTCTTCTTCTTTTTTATTTTTTTTATTTTTGGCAGAACCAAAAAGCCTCTTGTGCTTGCCAGGAGAGCAGAGCGCTTATTCTATGGAGCCATCACCCTAGCCCTTTTGTATTCTTTCTGATATTATTTTTTTCTATGACTGTTTTGTCTTCTTTAAAAATAAAAACTAAAATAATCCATGTAAAATATATTGCATTTATGTATTTCTTTTACAATTAACATAGATTTTTTTACAAAGTGTAATCTGCAAAATTGTTTGTCTTTTTGGTTGCATAGCAACCTTTTCATATGAAAAGCTATGGCGTGTTTATAGCTTACTGTGTGGTGCATTATATCTTCAAGATTTTAATAACCTATTGCTGTCTATTAGTTGTATCATGTCATCCCCCTTTGACTTCTGAGCAGTTATTTTATCTCATTTTTTTATCTCTAAGATTTCTGGCATATGTATTGTGACAGTATTGTGCATTCCTTGCACATATATTTCCATAATACTGAATTCCTCTAGAGCTCAAGTATTTAAAAACTATATCTTCATATAAAAACAATAAGCAAAGGCAATATATATATATATATATAATTACTCTCTTTTCATTGTTCATCATACAATGTTAATCCTTAAAAGTTATCTCCAAAGATTAAAACTCCACAAATTAAACTAAAATATAAAATTCAATTTTTTATATATATATATATACAAACATATATATGCATCTGGATAAATCTATTTATGGTGAGACATAATGCTTGTCAAGTGTTGTTAGATTTATGCAAGACAGTCCAAAGAAGTGTCAATCCATTCATATTGTATAAAACGTATAGAAAATAGTACAGTATAGAAGTGTAATTCACATGTCCAAATCTTGGAAATGGCCTATGGGTTATTAGAAGATGAATGAATAAAGAAAATAAGGGGAGCCAGGGAGATGGCTCAGTAAAACAAGCACTTCCCTGGCAAGTACAAGGGTCTAATTTCAATCCCCAGCCTCACCAAAAAAAAGAAAGAAAATGTGATATTTATAAACAATGGAAAACTATTCTGCCATAAGGAAGGGTATACTTGAATCCTTTACAGGAAAACAAGTTCAGTTTGAGACAACAATATTAAATGAAAAGAGGAAGACACACCACTTTAAAGGTGGCCTAACTTCTTTTATCGGAGAAACCCTTAACAGTAAAAAGTAAAATAAAATACACATAAGAGGAAGGTAGACCTTTTGTCAATGATAAAGAAAAGAAGGGATAGGAGAGGAAATAGAGAAAATATAGGAAGGATGATAAAATTTTCAAAATAAATTAAGGTGTGTTGCGTACCATGTACTCAATTCCCCTCCCAAAGAATGAAGTTATTAGGTACTGCAAAAATATAATAAAAACTGAAAAAAAAAAAATTAGACACAAGAAACTTATGCTTGACCAAAAGGCTCTTTAAGAAAACCAAATGTATAGGAAGCATATAAATATGTATAGATCAACATTATTTAAATTTTAATATCAAATATTATTCAAGAAATGCAGAGAATTTCTGAAATAACACAGAACCTCATACTTCACTGGGTTAGCATAGCAAACTTCATTACTTCGGGGTACTCTCCGCTGGAGGATGAGCACCCCTGTTTCCACTGATGAGACTTTCACAGTCGGGTGACTCTCAGAAAGACAGAAATACAATTTGATGGTCTGTCACTCATATAAATTTTCTTTTTTAAATATTTGATTTGACTTTAAAGAATAAAAACAAAAAACAAGAGCAAAAACAAAGACAGAAACAGAGTAACAGACAACAATATATATAGTACAGAATTTTTAAGACAGCAACAGCAAACTAGCATTATTTTCTATATTATGTATTTTATCATCAAATCCATTGCTCAAATTAGCATATACGCATGCAAGAGTGGCCAATTAATTTAACATTAATGCTTGCTTTCAGCAAGCCTTAGTTCTTTTCTTGTTTTTTTTTTACTTTTTTTGTTTTTATTTATTTATTTTTGGATTTCAGGGAAGGGTCTACAGGGTGTGCAGTGCCTCACTACAAGATCAGGCTCACAGTGATCTGCCTGTTTACAGCCTCCCACGAGCTGGGGTTACAGGCACACACCAACTTGCCCAGTCTCAGCTGTACTCTCAGTGCAACCCGGGGCGGGGCTGGCACCGCAGGGCTGGGAATCAAACCCCAGTCCTCTGCACCTACTTTCAGGTGCTTTATTCTGCTCAGCTATTTGGCAGGCCTTTTTTAAAATTTATTTAGAAAGTATCATCATAATTGATAAGGCATCAGATGGTACATGTTTCGAAGTATCGGATGAGAGCTATTCAAATGGGATTTTTGTATTGCACATTCCTGTCTTTTGATGTAGTTGCTCAGATTATAGAAATTAGCATGTATAGTTAAGCAAAGTGAAAATTTCAGACATTAACTGCTATTTTCAAAAAACTGATGGAAGTGAGTACTATAATTACTTGAAAGGTAACATGAAGAGTAAACAATTAAGATAAAGGATAGGAGAAAAAGGAAGAGAGAAACCATACAAGTAAATTTTCAATGTTATATTCAGAGTACTATTACTGCGGCTTCACCTATAATTTTATGCAAAAATATAATAAATACGTGTGTTTAAACAAACAGGTAAAACAATCTTTATCCTTGAAGAAATGCAGTTAGTGTAAGCTAGTCTACTGAAGAGGACATTGGCTCCTATACTGTGGCATTAAATAACATCAAATACAAAACTGCAAACACACCATTATTTTCTTATTCTTTCTTGAATTTGTATTAGGGATAACTGGAGTCATGTTTATTGAAGTCACTCAAGGAGCATGTTCCTAACTGTTTCATTAAAGACTTGCTTAAAAATATGTATTCATGGACACTGAAACATGGAAATAATAAATATTTTGATGCTGATTCTGAAAACTGTTTTTCTGAAATTTGCATTATGTTGTTTCAATGTCTTGTACAAAATGAATCACATGACTCCTTCCTGAAATGACCAGAAATTGAAAGTATTAGCAATTGTACAAAGGTATAATGATTATCACAAAACCTCATTTAAAAAATAACTCTTGGTGCTGGGGAGATGGCTCAGTAGAATAAGCACTTGCCTGGCAAGCACAAGGGCCTGAGTTCCATCGCCAGTTACACCAAACAAACAAACAAACAAAAAAAAAAAAAAAAACTCTTTGTGATATACATTTTATGTAAATTTTAAAATAGTGTTATTATAAAGTTAATGTTTACAATATCATATGTAGTTATGTGTGTTTCCTTGTTTTCAAACATAGATGAAAATGAACAAATTTATAGTATGAAGTTGTATTACTGCATGTAAATACATCTATGTTTCCTTTTATTCACCTTAAGTAGCATTTCAGGTAGGAATTTCATTATTGATTTACTGCAGTGTTTAGCCCATGTATTCTCATGTTAGAATATTTCATTCATTGGTGCTAGGAGAAAAACTATTATTGTTAGTGCAATTCACAGAACAACCCTGACAGTGATTGAGAAAAATCAACTTTATCAGAAGTGGTACTCTAGAGAAAACACAAGATTGTTCCAAAGAAAAGCCGTCATTGATTTATTTTTTATCACTACACACATAAAATGTACAATTCCATATACTTGTTTCCAACTTGTTCATTTTCACTCACATTCTACTCTACAGGGAAAACCCAAGCTTTTCCATCTATATTTCAATTGAATTATTGAATTTAAAAATAATTCAGTGATTTATTCTCTCTCCTGAATATTAAATGCTTATTGTTTTAGGATATTTTTTGCATAGTGTAACTAAGTTGAGATTTGTTGATTTTGAAGTTTTTAATATTAAGATAGTAAAGGATAAACATATTGCTTGCTATCAATTAATTCATCAATATTTTATCTTGTAATATTCAATTATTAAAGAGGAACATGATATGCTATTACACTCTATGAGCATAGACTTAGGCACATATAACTAATAAATGAAGAGTTATTACATAGTTATCAGTATTCCAATTATTGATAGCATAGAAATTTTAAAAATTCAGATAAAATTGTCATTTAATAAACAGGTTCATCAGACTTTCCAGATAGTTTAGCAGAGTAAAGTGCCTGCTTAGGCAAAGCACAGCTGCCGGGATTTGATCCCCAGCATGCCGTGCAGATCCTGCCCAGGGGTGCACTGAGATGTTGATTGAGACTGGACATGGTGGCAGTAGCTGTAACCTTGCTCTTGGGAAGCTGAACACAGGAGAATGACTGAGTGCAATCTACGCAGTGAAACCCTGTAGAACCTGTAGTAAATAAAAAAATAAATGAATAAATAAACAGTTTCATGATATCTTTTTTACAGCCACAAATTACAAGAACATTGATAGCACATATTCTATGTAGAGATCAACAAAACTGTAGTTTTCAGAAGTAAATTCAGGGGAATAATAACAGATTACTTTACAAAAATTGTTCAGTCACTGGAAAGTCAAGAGAATGTAAAAACATTCAATGAACCAGTCCTTGAAAGTTGGAAGTCTAATGAGAAAGCAGTACAATGTGTTTTCACTGGAGCTTTCTATATTGATGGCTTGGAGATGTACTGTGTATCAGAGGCACCAGCAGGTCCTCAGCCCAAGAGCCTCAGGAACTGGCAGCTACACAACCGAAGCCGTGAAGGAAGGATACTGGGAAAAACTGAGGCCTGGAAGCTCCCTGCAATTCACTAATGTGAGCTAGACTTGGAAGGCCACAGGAGAGGCAGTAAGGCCAAGAAGAGGCCTGAAAGGGCACACACACACACACACACACACACACACAGTAGAGTTGTGCAAAAGCAGGCTGATTCCATTTTCCTCCTTTCTTACCATATTGGTTCATATTGGCTATAAGTATAATTGAATTTGGCACTCCAAGTCTTTTTTTGTTGCTGTTATGAACTATGAAGTTCATATGAAGCTGGTCCTGAACTTGTGTATGTAGGGAAGTCTGGCCTTGAACTCATGGAGATCCTTCTGACTTAGCCTGCTAAGTGCTGAGACTAGAGGTGTGTGACACTACTCCTGATTTATGGCTTTCCAATGAAAATTCAGTCATACGGATAATCACAATTAATGATGACAATCAATAATTTTTCAACTCAACCTCCAGGTTTCTATATCAGATTTTATTATAAATAAAATATAAATAAGCTATGTATATAAATTTTAATTTTCAGACACGTTGGCATAAGTCTTCAAAATTTAATTTGCTGATAATGTAATAATATGTTACATCTGAGAAAATACAATTTTTTGAAATTATCACTCTAAGGTAGCATTGACTAAGTTGTGCATGTTTAGAGCATTGCAATTTAATAGGATTATACTAAGTTGGATACTTACCCTTTGTTCATCAACTTACACAATTAAGATTCTGAATTTAAATGAGAGCTATATTATGAAAAAACCATAAAGTAAAGATATTGACCATATCTATATGTTAATACAACATTTCCCTCAAGAGTTCTAATGGAATTTTCTGAAAGACATTGCAACTAAAAATATATAAAAGAGAAATTAATAAATATGTACTTGAATATCTACCTGGGTATACTACTTGATATGTCTGGAATTTTGAATTCTATCATATGCACACTTAAAATTTAAACAAATTTACTCTCCTATTTCTTTAGGGCCAGGCATATGTTTAAGTTTGCAATAAATCTTGAATAGTCCATTGACTAAATACTCAACTGGTAGTATAACTTACATTGTGTTAAAAGATTGTAGTCATATATTTGTAGTTAGACCACATAATTTTTACTCACACACACTCCCAAAAATAAATTTAGCAAGCCTGTGAATAGAAAATGTTTTGAATCAAGTGGCATTTAACAGTCAGTACTTGATGCTTATTCAGAGCACCATTTGTTCAGTGTGTTCAAACACTTCCTGTAATAAGTGTTTATTTCATATTCTGGGCTCTGGGTAGTAAAATTGATAATGTAAAAAACACTGTTTGAGTGTGGCTTTAGAAGCAACATTTATTGATTTCATGGATCAGAGTTCCACAGGCCTTATCATTTGCGATACTTCGTCACACATGTTTATATAATATTATTGGAAGAATTGCAATTGTGGTACTATGTTCTTTTTTGTGTTGCTAAAAAGAAGATATAATTTATTTACATATTTATTTGAAAAGAATAAAAATCATTAGAAATTTCACAGAAAAGCTTATCAACTGAGGAACAGATAAAAAAGATGTAGTATTTTTGTACACTGGAGTATTATTCAGCTGTAAAAAAAGATCACCTTTAGGCTCTTCTGGGTAAATGGATGCAACAAGAGACCATACTTATAAGTGAAATAAGCCAGGCTGTCATGGTAGACATCATATTGTCTGACTAGTCTAAGACTGAAAGAGTACACAAAAACTATGTACTGCAGATATGATGAAATGGTATTACATCCCTTTTGAGGATGTTAGGGTACTAAAGATTGAGACTAGGGCCTTCGTAGGAGCTACACCCATACCTATTTATTGGTGATTTGTCTCTATTATTTTGAACTTTCTGCTCTCCTCCATCAGACTCTCAAAATCTATAGACTGCATGCTACTCCACAGCACCCAGCAAGTATAATGTTTTTGCTATTAGCTCATAGTTGTTTGCCATTATTTGAAGAAGTCAGTAATTTTTTGCACAATTGTAGCGTGCAATCTTACTCGATGCATTTTTATTTTTATTTTTCCTTACTATTTACTTATATATCTGCACAATCCAAAAATTATGACACTTCCTCCTATTCTTTTCCAACAATTCGTTGCTTAAATTATTGAAATTTTTAAAGCAATGTTCCCTTACTTGCACTCTTTATTTATTTTTTATTTATTTATTTATTTATTTATTTATTTATTTATTTATTTATTGGCAGAAGCAGGGATTGATCTCAGGCCCTTGCGCTTGCCAGGGAAGCACTTACTCCACTGATCCATCTCCCCAGCCCCACTTGCACTCTTTAAAAATAAGATTGGTTTATTTCACAATGATGATATTTGCTGTATATTTCTTGTAAATTGTATTTTATGAATTTCAGCAAGTTATTGTATTGACACTTGTTATTTTGAATTATATTAAATGTTTTCTTGGAGGCTTAATCTTACATTATGGATGCAAAATACTTAAAAAGTGCAGGATATTCAGGATATACATTGGATTGAATAGTATTTTATATTTTACAAGCATTGGTCTGTATCTTCTAATTTGTTAAACACGTAAACGTAAAATTCCTAAACATTTTCTAAATGAAAGAGGTTATATTTTGAAACAGTATTGTTTCGATATTATTGTTTCGATATTAAATGTTCCTCAGAATACAAGCGTTAAGTTTTAATTACCTGCTCTGGTGCTATTAGACGGTAGTGGATCCTTCAGAAGTTCAACCCAGTGGGTGGAAGATCAATTTAGTGGACTGTGCCTTGGCAAGGGCTATCAGAGTCATTCTCTTTCCTCTTGTTCGCTTTTTGCTTCACCACCATGAAAATGAATAACTTTTGCTCACGAATAACTGCAAGCCTGTTGTGACCTCTCCATGCCCAAAGACCAGTGATGCCAAGTGTTCATGCACAGCAGCCTCTGAAACCATCAACCAAAGCAAATCTTTTTTTCCCTTAAATCAATATCCATAGGTAGTTGACTGCAATATTGGACATATAAATCACTCTTAATACTGTTATTGTTTTTCTCTTTTGTACATTTAGTTCATTGAAAGTTTAATGTAAATTTGCATAATCACTATGGAACTCAGTATGAAGGCTTTTTCATAAAAATAAAATGGAAATTCTACTTGAAAGCTATTCTCTTTGTGGTATCTTCTTATACAAGTTATAGACATATTACAGTGATACTTCCATAGCTATGTTCATGGTAGTGCAACTCATAATGTCTAAGTAGTGGCCGTGACTGATATGTCCAACAACAGACAGATGAATAAACAAAAGTGGTATTTATACATAAGTGAATACTGTTCTGCAACAAGGAAGAATAAGCCTAAGTAATATTTAGGAAACAGATGCACCTTGTGATTAACATGTTAAATGACATAAATCAGACACACAAATCAATGTTGAGAAACAAAAATATAAATAAATAGCAAATTAGAGATCCATGAATTGAAATGAGAGATAAATCATTTGTAAAAATTAGATCATGAGATGTAGAGATGGGAAAGAGTGTGGAGAACAAAGGAATGAAAATAAGGACTTAGATATTTATTTAGTGTTTCTATTTTTTTTTCTCTAGAAGTATTTATTTAACACAGAGGCCTATTATGTATTGGGCTTTTAAATTTGGATGTCTGATTTTTTTCAGTTCTTTATATACTCTAGTTATTAATCCTTTGTCTGAGGGACAATAAGCTAAAGTTTTCCCATTCTGTGTATTGTATTTTCAATCTGTTGGTAAATTGATTACTGACCATTCTTAATTTTTAGTGTGAGCGTTCAGTTGTCTATATTTTCCACTCATTACTATTTCATTCTACCACAAAATTCTCTGTGTTATACATTCCATTGTACTCATTTCTTTGGAAGCTTTACTGTTTTATTTTTATTTGTGAGATTTTATTTGACCTGATTGAATTATACTGCAGAAATTTGTGTGCTTTTTAATACTGAAGTTCACTTCACTTTTACTGAAATATATTATTTCAATATTATTTCATTTGTTTTAAATGTTAAGAAATTATTTATAAAGAAAAAGAAATAATTTGTCCTCCAATATATAGTTACTCTCTTTATTTCTTGGGCACTTAAAATTATGTAAATCAGGTTTATCAACAAAGTGTTCTCTTATGTCCATTAGATTATGTGATGATACTGACTTTCTAAGTATTAACTGAATTTTGTCTAATATTTTTATTACATGGTGAGTGGAGTAATTAAATAAACAAAATACAAGCTATTATTTATTTTTATGAGCTAGTTTTGTCTTACGTATCTTGAAACCATATTCTTCTGTCTGTCTGTCTCTATCATCCATCATCTATCTATCTGTCTATCTGTCTATCTATCTATCTATCTTCCTTATCATTTAACTTCCTGGTAGACTGATCCTTTAAAAATATATATATCCATGCTTGTACAGCAATCTTTTCATGTGAGAGCTTCATATTTTTTTTAAACAATTTTATTTTATTTTGAAAAATAAAAGCAAAATCAACAACCAAAATCAGAAAAAAAAGACAGAAATAGGGTAACATACACCAAAATATACATTGCAGATTTTCAAAGGAAGAATACTAATTAACAATAGCTGATGTATTATATGTTTTATCATCAAATATGTTGCTCAGAATGACAGAAATAGTTATGTAAGATTGGATGTATGATTTAATATTGCCACTTGCTTTCAAGAAATCTTAACTTTTTGTATTTCTCTCTCTTTTTTCTTTCATTACCTTTTTAAGAAATTTACAATAAATAGAGAATAGTAATAATAGCTTATGCCATTAAAAATAGTACACATTTAGAAGACCAAGATGATATGTATCCAACCATGATTTTTTATTGTAAATTTCTGTCCTCAATGTAGTTGTTTAGTCTGCAGACTTCAGCCCACAGAGTTAATCAAGGTGAAAATATTACATATTCACTGCTGTTTTCAGAAAACCTGATGGAAATTTTTTGTACAATCACCTCAGCCACCTTGCATATATATTTGCATGTACCTTCACTCTACCTTTGTTCATTTTTTCTCTCTTCTCTTTTCTTCATTGTTTTATCATTTAGTTCCATTTATTTCAATTTTACTGTAGTTGTTATACCTTTCAGGTGTTTTTTTTTCAGGTTCTTAGATTAGGAGACCATATGATATTTTCACCTGTGAGTCTGGTTTATTTCATTTACTAGTACAGCCACTAGTTGCATCCACTTACCTGTGAAAGATTCAAGTTTGTCCTTCTTTACAGTGGAGTAATACTCCATCATATAAAAATACCACTTCTGTTTCATCCTTTCCTTAGGACATTTTGGTTGCTTCCAATGTTTGACAAATTGTGGCAAACATGGATGCACATATATCACTATGGTGATGTTTTCAGTTTTGGGAAAATACTCAGAAGGCGAATAGCTGATTGAATAGGATTTCCAGTTCTACATTTTGAGGAGTTTCTGTATTGACCTCCATCGTGGTTTTATCAATCTATATTCACCCCAGCATCCTCTCTTGCCCTGAAGTCTCTTCAGTATTTGTTATTAGTTGATTTCTTCATGATAGCCATTCTTTCTGGGATGAGACAGTAGCTCAGTGTTGTTTCAAGCCACATTTCATGAATGGCTAGTGATGTGGAACATTCTTTATTTTATTCATTTGTCCTTGTATTTCTTCCTCCGAGAAGTGAGTGTTCATCTCAGATACCCATTTCTGCATTGGGTCTATAAATATTGGGACCTTAACTTTTTTAAAAAAAATTACGTATTCTAGATAAAAGACCTTTGTCCAAGTGATGATTGGTAAAGAGTTTTTTTCCAAATTTATGAATTGTCTTTTCATTGTATTAAGCTTCTTTTTTTCCATTTTTTAAATGAATTTAGTATTGTGTCTACACAGTGTCACTACAGAGATCAGACTGAGAATGATCTGCATGTATTTAGCCTCACAAGCACTAGGATAACAGGCACACCCACTTCAATCTCCCTCTCAGCACACCACAGGGGCAGGGCCAGCACAAGAGGCTGGGGATCCAACCCTGGTTCCTGCAACTGTAGTCATGTAGGACATGTAGTCAACTAAGCTATCTGGTCGGTCTTAGATTTCTTCTGACATGGATAAATATATCAATAAGATGAGATCACAGTTGTTGATTCCTTGTACTTCCAAGCAGTTTAGTTTTATTTCATGGACTGGTTACCTATTCTTATATCTTCAGAATTTCTAGGTATTTTCTTTTCCAGTAGATTTCCTGTTTGTGTTAATGTATAGATATTTAATCCATTTGACCCAGACGTAGCTTTAATTTTTGGTATGTGGAGAGCTAATTTTTCCAGCACCATTCTTTTATTTTAATTTGAAGAATGAAAACCGAAGCAAAAACAAATAGAAGAAATGACAGAAACAGGATAACATACAAAATGCACATTTTACAGATTGTCAAAACTGGGATAGCTAATTGGCAATGGTTGGTATATTATCTATTTTTTTTCATTTTAATGAGTAAAAAGATAAAATGACAATGGAACAGGTTCAAGATAGGTAATTATGACAGTTACAATAATTAGTACATTGCATATTGTTGTCTTCATAGTAGTTATTCAGAAGACAAGATACAGACATGATGTCTTGTCTAAACAATATTAGTACAAATCTTTCCTCTCAATGAACTAAGTAGTTGTATATCTATCCTATCTTGTGTATATGCATATATATTTTTTCATACAGAGACAAAAAAACATGACTTTATTTATATCCCCACTTTTTGTTCTGTTTTGTCAGAGAAGGGTAATCCATTGTTATCAGAAAGGCTGTATTTGGAGAAGTTTTTAAAGGACTTTTTCATACTTGATGCCAGACCAAAGATTATAGCTACCTGAATTTCAGAAAAATAATATAGTCCAATAGTTCATAATAGTAGTGTGCTGATAAGCACAGCTTGCAATTGTCTGAAGTCTTTGATGTGATCATTTTACAGCTCAGCATATTAATATAGCTTTACTTATGTATCGTAGCTAAACTTTTCTGCTTGATGGTTAAGATAAGTCAAAGCAAGACATATATAACTAAAAATGTAACTTTTATTATCTGAAAATGTCAGTCAAGTCCCCTCAGAATTTACCCTGAAACCCTGTAGCACAGATTGTAGATCCTTTGTCAGTGTCAGTCATTTGGATGAGTCACAGCCATTGCTTGACCAATTTGCTCTCTGTGAAAGCATGAGAGAATGTTTTCTCTCTGGGTGACTCTCCTTAGGCCCACTCTATATTTATCAGTCACTTTCCTCTGTAGCCTCATAATCCCCTTGTTCGGAAAATTTGGGACTCCAGTGAGTTACAGGATATCATAGCAGAGGTTCTCTTCTGTCCTGATTCCTTACTGACCTTGAAGGGCTAGGACCAAAATATCCTTGTAGCCCTTCTATTTCTTTAATTTTTGTTACATTAACTTCAGTTGTCAAACATTCAAAAGAGAAGCTTAATAATGTTATTGCCTTGTAACAGAGGCAGTTGGGATTAACATCACTATCAGTCTGTATATCAAACACTTTCAAGATAACATGGAACTGCTACATTCCAACAGCCACAGATGTTATAAAATTTATGTCTCTACAGAACGTGAAAAAAAACAAAAAAGTACAATTTTACATGTAAATTTAGAAATTAAATCATATACAACATTGTAGCAGAACAGTCCTATGACATCTTTTTTCTTGTCTATTGTTTTCCTTTATTACTTTTTTTCGCATTTACTTTAAAGAGATTATAGCAATAATTGATATAACATTAGAATCAGTATGCATTTAGAAGACTAAAATGATAGGCATTTCAAGAATGGTTTTAGTATTACACACTGCTATCCTCAGTGCAATTGCTCAGTTCTCAGACCAGCATGTATAGTTAGTCAGGTGGGAATTCTACCCATTAACTGCTATCTTCAAGTATCTGATGGAGATTCTTAGGATCATTGCCTTAACTATATTGTCTATATAAATGTATGGTTGTGCCATATTTCTTAACTTTTCTTCCTGCTCTCTTTTCATTGTTTAATCCTTAAGTTCTCATTTTCCATTTAACTGTGTCATACCTTTCAATTTTTATTTCTTCTTTTAAGTCCTTACACTCAATAATGTAAGGGAGATAATATGAAATTTACACATGTTGGTCTGTTTTATTTCACTTAGGAGTATATCTTCAAGGTGCATCCATTTATATATGAATACTTCATGTTTATTTTTCTTTATAGCTGAATAATACACCATTGTATAAAAACACCAAATCTTTTTCATCCATTCCTCAAAGGACAGACATTTCGGTTGTTTCCAAGATTTATCACAAATTGTCTTGCACCATTTGTTATAGAGCCTATCTTTCTTCAGTGAACATGTTTGTCCCTTCTGTCCTAGATAAGGTGGATGAGTATTTTTGTAGTTGTGCCTATATCTTCTAATCTGTTCCATTGATCTTCACTTCCATTGTTGTTGCTGTTATTGTTGCTGTTATTGTTTTTTCCAGTATCATGTTTATTTTATCACTATAGCATTGCAGTATAATTTCAAGTCAAGGACTGTGATGCCTCTTGCCTTTGTTGCCCATGATAATCTTCATATTATAGGACCTTTCTTGTTCCAAAACAATTTAAAGAATGCTTTATCTAGCTTTGTGAGGTACTTTGATGATATTTTGACAGCTATTGCATTAAATCTGTATAAAAATTTTGGGATTATAATCATATTCACTATGTTGGTTCTTTATATCGAGGAGCAAGGAATTCTTCACAATTCTGAAATTATCTTCAATCTTTTTTTTCAGAGTACTGTAATTTTCATTGTATGCATAATTTACTTCTTCGGTTAGATTAATTCCCAGGAAATTCAATTTTTTGGGTGCTACTGTGAAGAGTATTGTTTCTTTAATTTCTCTGTCAGTGTACTTGTTATCTCTGTAGAGGAATGCTATTGAATTTTTGGATTCAGTTTGTAATCTGCTATGCTTCTGAATTTAATTAATTGTAGATGCTGCTCAGAGGAGTTTTCTGGGTCTTCCAAGTAGAGTTTCATGACATCTGCAAATAATGATAGTTTAACTTCTTTTTTACTCACTAATATTCTTCCATTTTATTTCTCCGTCTTGTATAAAGGCTCTAGCTAATGACTACAGCACTATATTGAATAGGTGTAATGATAGGGATCATACTTGCCTTGTACTTATTGTGAAGGTAAAAGATTTCAGTTTTTCCCCATTTAGAATTACACTAGCAGTTGGATTGTCATAGATGGCTTTTATTAGTTAGAGGTAGAGGTCATTTATTCCAATTTGTATAGAGCATTGATGGTGAGTGTGTATTGGACTTTGTCAAAAGCCTTTTCTGCATTGAGATAATCATGTGATTGTTGGTTTTGGCTTTATTGATGTAGTGTATTATATTTATAGGTTTTCATATGTTAAACCATCCTTGCATCCCTTAGATGAATCCTACCTGATCATGGTGTATAATTTTCATGATAATTTGCTGTATTCTATTTGTCAGGATTTTATTGATGATTTTTGTATCTGTGATCACGAGGTTGACTAGACTGTCGTTCTCTTTTTGGTTGAACCTTTCTTTGGTTTTGGTGCCAATAATGAATATTTTTGCCTCCAGGAACGAAGTTAGGAGTATTGCTTCCTTTTCAATTTCACTGAAGAGTTTGAGGAGTATTGGATTTATATCTTTTGTAAATCTTGTATAATTCAGCTGTGAATCCATTGGGACCTGGGCTTTTCTTTGGCTGTATTTTTAGTATAATATTTTCAATTGCATTAACTGATATTGGGTTATTGAGAGATCTTTTATCTTCTTAAGTTTTGGTAATTTGTACTTATCTAGCAATCTGCCAATTTCTTCTCAGTCTTTGATTTTATGAGAGTAAAGATTTTCAAAGTAGATTTTCACTACACCTATTCAATATAGTACTGTAGTCATTAGCTAGAGCCTTTATACAAGACAGAGAAATAAAATGGAAGAATATGAGTGAGTAAAAAAGAAGTTAAACTATTGACCTTTTGAATTACTGGAGTATCTGTAGTAATTATTCCATTTTCATTCGTTATTTCTTAAATTTGAGTTTTTCTTTCGTCTTTTTGATGAGGTTAGCTAGAGGTTTATCAATTTTATTTCATCTTTCAGAGAACCAGTTTTTATTCATTAATTCTTTGTATTGTTTTCTTTGTCTCAACTGCATTAATTATTCTGTAATCTTTTTTATTTCCTCTTGTCTTTGCTCTTCTTTTTCTAGATGTTTGAGATGCAGCATTAAGGTATTTTTCTGCTTACGTTTTCCCAATGCCTGGGTTCACCACTATAAATTTCCCTCTAGGGACTACTCTCATTGTATCACACAAATTCCAGTAAGTTGTGCTTGAATTTTTGTTGGACTGTAGATATTGTTCAGTTTCTTGTTTAATTTCATCTGTGGCCCATTGATTCCTGAGTAAGGTGTCGTTTAATTTCCATGTATTTATGGGGATTTTCTGGTTTGTTTTGTAGTTTATTTGCAGTTTCATTACTCTGTGGTCAGATAATATACATGGGATAATTTCTGTTTTCTTGCATATACTTAAGCATGACCTATGTACTAGTATATAGTGTATTTTAGAAAATGTCTCATGTGCAGCTGAGAATGTACATTATGATATGAAAAGAATACATATTCCAATGTATTTCTACCAAGTATGTAGTGCTCTTATTTATTTTGTTTGATCATTCTTGGTTTGAAGTTCAGACTGTCTGTGAACAGGATTGCTAGTCCTGCTTTTTTCTGACGTGTATTCTTGATCTTATAGAGTTGGGTGCTCTCATGTTTGGTGCATACATATTTATGACTGTTACCTCTTCTTCTTATATTTTTCCCTAACAAGTATGTAGTGGCCTTCTTTATTTTGTTTGATCATTCTTGTTTTGAAGTTCAGGCTGTGTGTGACAGTATTACTACCCCTGCCTTATCCTGTGGTCCTGGAGGATGTAGCATTGTTTTCCATCCTTTGACTTTTAGCCTACGAATTTCTTTATGATTTAAATGTGTTTCTTGTATAAAGCGCATTGTTGGGTTTTGATTTTTACTCCACTCTGCCAGTCTATGCCTTTTAATTGGTAATAGGAGTCTATTTACATTGATGGTTATAATTGATATAGATTGACTTATGTTTGACAGGTTACTTTCCTGTCATTACTTACCTACATTTCTTCTGTATTCAGTTGTTTGCCTTATATTCTGGGTTCTTACCATTCTCATTCTTGGAGTTGTAGTCATTTTGATCCCTTTCTAGAATATTTCTTAGTACTCTGTGTAGAATAGGCTTGGTTGTCTTGAATTTCTTTAGTTGTTCTTTATCATGGAAGTATTTCACTTCTTCATTAGAGTTGAAAGGGAGTTTTGAAGGATATGTCAGTCTGGTTTGGAATTTGTTTTCTTATATGAGCTGAAGTACTTCACGTCATTCTTTTCCTGACTTGATGGTTTGTGAGGAGAAATCTGCCATGATTCTGATATGTTTTCCTTTATATATGATGTACTTCTTTTCTCTAGTGCCTTTTAGTGTACTCTTCTTGTGCCGAATTTCCTGGGATCCTGATTATTATATTTCTGGGTGTGGTTTTAAATGGCTTGATGTTATTTGGTTACTTTCATGCCCTAGTAACCTGAATTTCAGATTGTTTCCCCATATTTGGAAATTTCACTGCTGTAAAATTTCTTCTTCTTTATTCTTTTTGTATCATTTGTGTTTACTCCTCCTATATCATTGGTGCCTACTAGTCTTAAGTTGTTCACCTTTGCATCATTTTGCTGCTGTTTAATTATTATTTTCTGGATTTTGTTGTTTTAAGAGATTTTTTTCACACCTTTTCACTGGTGCACAAAATGTCTTTGTTAAGGGCTGAAAGTCTTTCTTCACTTTCATTCAGATGGTTTTTGTCAACTTTTAATGGAGTTTTTAATCTGAATATCTCTTTGAATCTGCTTTATGCATTCTATTTCTTTCCTCTACTTATTGAAGGTTTCATTCATTTTTCTGTTCTCCTGCTTTTTTTTAAATCAGTGTCTTCTTTAGAAACAATAATTCTTTGATTATAATTATTTCTTTTTTATGGGAGAGATTATTTCTGATTTGATTTCTTCTATATCGTTCTGCAGTTTCTTTATCTCAAATGCTCTTATTTCAGAGATTGTAAACATGTGACTTCCAATTTCTTCTGTTATTCTCTGTGTTTGTTGTGGGTCAGCTAGTGTCCTGAGAATGCATTTTGCTTATTCTCTTTGTTGTTTTATATTTCAGAGAGAACTCTTTGTCTTTTTTTATTATTATTTTTGTCTTTTGAGACAGGAACTCACTATGCAGTTCAGGCTGGCCTTAAGCTCACTTTGTAGCTCAAGCTGGTCTTGAACTCACAACAATCCTCCTGCCTCAGCCTTCTGAGTGCTGGGATTATAGGCCTGCGTCACCATGCCTGGCTTCTTTATCTTTATATATATATATATATATATATATATATATATATATATATATATATATATCAATCATCTGAATGTACAGCACTTTCAATATTTATTTACTACAAAATTTAAATCACTATGTTTGAAATATGTTTCCAGTGCACAGAATATATTTTATGGTGTAATTATTTAGTCCATTTTAGCAATATCGCTCTCTCTTTAAATTCCTGTCTTCACACATTGATGTTTAAAGCAATCTTCATGTTTTAAACCGACGTTATTACTATGGTCCCAGGGATGAAACTCTGAGTGTTGTTCATTCTTGGCAAGTGACCTACTCCTTCTATATTCCCAAGTTCTTAATTCCTTCTGGCTCTTTTTTGTTGTATCTCTGTTGAGTGACTTTAATATTTTTAAACTTGTATGGTCTGATTATACTACTTTTATATTTTATTTTATGATTGACATATATTTTATATATCTGTTTGTTGATCAATATCTACATCCATATCTGTACCTATGACCTTATTATTTTAATGTGTTACCAATTTTACAAAGTATGGAAACTCCATTTCCATTTTTGTAAGTTCCACATCAAATAGCACTATAAATATAATGCAAATTTGAAACATCATTTAAAGAACATATTATTTACCATTTTACTAATACATCTGATGTACTTTTCAACATCAATTTATTGTTGCATTTGATTTTGTGGAATGAAAGCTTCTTTTAATTATGTTTTGTAACTTGATTCATTAATTAAATTTTACTTTGACCTACATTGATTTAGAATATATAGAATATATTCATTTACCATTTTATTTGAGATGTGATTTTTATATTTGACTGCACTTCTTTACTATTTGAAACTGTGTCAATTTTTCTGATCTTCAATCTTCAAATAATAATCTGCTTTTACTCAACGTAGTGCTTTTTCATGAACAGTGTATCATTTATCTTCACTGTTTTATTTTTTTTTTTTCTTTAAGTTTCTATTGCTTATCTGTAACTCTTATTGCTTGGGACCTGTGTGACTTGAGATTTACACTTTCAAATACTTTGGCATTATTCTTCTGTGACATTCTGAAGAAGCTTCCAAAGTTTCTTCAGAAAAAAAATACATTTTATATACAAATTCTATATTATGCCATATATATATATATATATATATATATATATATATATATATATGTAAAATGTATTTTCATACTTTGTTTTCCTCATGTTTTGAATGTTCAATGATGTAGTTTGTATACATTTTGTTTTTATATTACATCTCCATGAGGTTTTTTATTTCTTTTTTTGCATTTTCTCTTCTTTGTTCTGTGAGTATATTCTTTTAGTCTTTAAATTCACCCATGCTTTCTTGGCCATCACTTTCCATTTGTAAGATCAGTCAGTGAGAATTTTTATTTTTGCCATCTTATTTTTAATTCTATACTTTTTTTAACTTCTCCTCAATTAATTTCTGTGTCTTGCTTTTATACATTATATTTATAATTTTCCATCTTTAAAATTCACAAGTAAGTGTCAGCAAGACAGCTGAGAAGACTAAGCACCTGTTTTAGCAGGCAGCTAGGGTTAGGCTTCAAACCCTGGCCAGTATGCTATGCTGTGCCCACCCGTTGGGTGCACTGAGCTGGTGACCAAGTTCTGGCATGGTGATACAAGCCTGTAATCCCAAGGCATTGGAAAGCTGAAAACAGGAGGATCACTATGAGTGTGAGCTGCTGCATAGTGAGACCCTGTAAGTCCATAAAAAATAAGTAAATAAGTGACATCCTTGTTTCTTGAAACACTTTTTTGGAAGGAAGTCTGACATGTTCATATAATTATAATGCATGGTTCATCTAAGGATTGTAAATAATTGGCATTTTCCTTTAAGTTGTAGATTCCTTGTAGTTTCCTAAAACTGGCATTTTATGACATTAACTAGTTTTTACAATTATTATCCAGATAAACTTTTAAAATTTATTTATATCTATTTGCTCAACTAGTCATTCAGTTCAACTGCATTTAGGTACTCTGTGATTGTGATTGCTTTATTTTTATCTGAGCATTTCAAGCACATTCTGATTTTAGCCTTCTCTAGAGGTACTAGGATCATAGTAAATTATATATATATATATATATATATATATATATATATATATATATATGTTAGATATATGGACAAAGATATATTCTATTTTTTGCTTCTGATGTATTCTATTTTTTGCTTTTCTTGGGAAACTTTTATGAAGAAGTAAAAGCCTAAGAATTTTAGGCTTACTAGGCCAGGGTCTACTTATGTCTAAGTTACTTTTCTCCTGCTCTTGGGCCAAAGTATCAACACCCAAAATTTGGAAAGGAAAGGTTTATTTAGCTCACAGTTAGTGGAGGTTTCAGTACATACTTTTCTGGCTCCAAGGTAGAAGGAAACAGTTCATGGTGGCAGAAAACAATGAAGAGTATAAAAGTAGCAGCTACAGTGTCTATCAAGCCTCTGTCTCTTCCTTCCAAACTGATGCCAAGACAGAGCTCCTCCAAGGAACTGGGGTGCACTGAAGCCTTCTTCAACCCTTTTATATGCCCTTTAAATGTTGAGTCACTCTATGTTGGACCCTTCCCACCCTAGGTTAATATTTTCCATGCGTTAGGGAAGAGCCCTTCACACTCTAAGGCATGGAGTCACTGACCTGAGACCATCCAGGTTAGCTTCTGACTCCTTAAGTTGACACACTGTATCAACTGCCACAACTCAGTACTAAACCAACTTTAGTACAAGAAGACACATGTCATGTGGCTGTTACTATGGCCCCTGCTGCCACTGTTGCTGCCATGTTGTAACATCTACAGAAGCACATCACTACAGGTTGCTATGAGTTTCCTACTAGTTTTTCATTAGGATTTTCTTTTTCTACTCTTCAGCTGCAAAGAAACCCTTGTCTGATTTGTACCTATTAGAATAGCCATATAGAACAGTCTAACAAATTATAGGAAATAAAAATGAAGCCCAGGGAACTCACAGAAAACCTAGCACACTGCTACATATAGTTTAATATAAGAAAGTTGTCTGACAAGAAAAATGTTAACTGTTTAGCATAAGATAAAGAAGTAGACGTATTTAGAAATTTAACTTTTTATAGAAATTTGAAATAATCAAGACATTTCAAGGCTTAATTTTTCATAAAAATATTACTTCATGAAGTATCAGGAAAAATAAAGAATTTTAATTCATTCATAGCATTTTGAGGTAGTTATCTTAACTGGATGCAATAGATTCACAGAAAAGTTGAGGTAAAGGCTTTCACTCTCAAAATTATCATTAAAATTTGAAATTGTAGAAAGACAACATAAGTGTGTATCTGGAAAGTGTAACTAAAAAAGTCATGTTATGAGTACTAATTTATATCTGATATTATTAAATTTTCCAAGTAGAAAGACATTGGTTGGTATCAATTCCTCAAATATCCCACACATTACCATACCCTAAATTTTAGCTATGGATTTCAATTATGTTTTTATAGCATAAAAACTTTAAAAAAATAGCAATAATCATGTTTTTCAGCATTGAATTTAAAAGGAATAACTGAAAGTATTTTTCTTTTGAACTCAGAATTTTTTGCAAGAAAAACATATCTGATTTTTGTTTACTTTTATTATTAGTGTGGCTTTTTTCCTAAATTATTCCAACATACATTAACTGTTTATATGTAGATTTGACCTCAGATTACAGATTTTGGTTCATGTGTATTATATTCTAACAGAAAGTACAAAAGGTAATATGTCTTTTTTCTCATTTTGGTCATTTCAATTATGAAAAAATGTGATTAATTTGGAGGCTAAACTAATCTATTCATTAATGTGGTAGATTGTATGCAGGTCAATGCAAAAATATACACTTAAATATTTCATAGAGAAGGACCACCCAACAGCTCAGAGGATTAAAGCATGTGCAAGCAGGTGCAGAGTCCTAAGGTTTGATCCTTGGGCATATAGTGCTGGCCACTCCCCTTGGGGCATGATGATTGCAATTGTGACAGGGCATGGTGGCACCTTTGTAATCCCAGCTCTTAAAAGGCTATAAGCATGCAGAACACTATGAGTTCAGTCTAGCAGTGAGACTGAACACCCTGTAGACCCTTCCCTAAGTATAAATAAATAAATAAATAGTAGAGATAATAATTAAGATAATAATTTTTAAAATAAATTTCTAAAGGAGTTAGATGCTAATACACCAATGATTTTGTAAATTGTGGAGTTTGTAACAGTAAAAGGAAAAAAAAGTAAATACTTTATCATACATGATTTGTTAAAAATTAAGAAAAATGTATCCAGAAATAATTATTTTATTGTTTTTATAAAAAGAGTAGTTCTAGAATCATTACCTAGAGCCATTAGACAAGAGAGAGAAATAAAAGGGATAAGAATAGGTAAAGAAGAATTTAAATTATCATTATTTGCAAATTACATGATACTTTGCTAGTAAGACTCAAAAAATTACATCGAGAAGCTTCTAGAATTGATGCACAAATTCCATAGCATAGCAAGATAAAAAGTTAGTGCTTTAAAGTCAATAGAATTCCTCCACACAGATAACAAACACATTGAGAGGGAAATTCAAGAAACAATGCCTTTTATAATAGCACCACAGAAAATGAAATACCTTGGAATTCATTTAACTGAAGAAGTCAAAGACCTTTTCACAAAAAATTACAGTACTCTGAAAAAAGAGACTGTAGAGGAATTCAAAAAATGGAAAAATATTCCCTTCTTATGGATGGGAAGAAAAAACATCCCAAAATTGTTGTATAGATGTAATGTAATCCCTATAAAACTACCACCAACATACCTCCTAGACCTAGAGAAATCATTCCTAAAATTTATTTGGAACCAGAAAAGACATAAAATAGCAAAGGCAATGCTTGCCAACAAAGACAATTCCTGACTTGAAATTATACTACAAAGCTACTGTTATAAAATAAGCACGGTCTTGGAAACAAAATAGACCTTAGGATCAACAAAAATAGATTAGAAGATGCACAGGTCTCTACAAACACACTCAGCCACCTTATTTTTGACAAAGCCAAACACCCATACTGGAAGAAAGATAGCCTGTGCAACAAGTGGTCCTGGAAAAACTGGGTCTCTATATGCTGAAAATTAAAACTTGACCCAGGACTATCACCATGCATTAAGCTAAAGTCAAAGTGGATTAAAGGTCTAAACATTAAAACAGAAACACTAAACCTCCTGGAAGAGAAAGTAGGAGGAACTCTTGAAGACATAGGGGTAGGCAAAGATTTGATGAACAAAAATCAAATAACACGGGTAATACTTGAAAGAATTAACAAGTGGGACCACCTATTATTGAGAAGTTTTTGCACGTCAAAAGAAATTATGATCAAAGTGGAAAGACTACCCACATATACAGAAAAAAATATTAACTAATAAGCTCTCAGACTAAAGTCTGCTCTCTAGAATTTATAAAGAAGAAAAAACATTAGGTCCCATAAATTTAAATTCCCAGTCTAGAAATTGGTATCTGAGATGAATACACACTTCTCAGGGGTTGAGAATAAAGAAGCAAATAAATACATGAAAAAATGCTCCACATCACTAGCCATCCATGAAATGCAAATTAAAACAACACGGAGATGCCATCTCACCCAAGAAAGAATGGCTATCATAAAGAAATTACCAAACAACAAATGTTGGACAGGATGTGTGGAAAAGGGAACCCTTCTCCACTGCTGATGGTAATAGAGACAGGTGCAATCATTGTGGAAATCAGTATGGAAACCCCTTAAAAAGCTAGGACTGAAAATCCCATACAAACCAGCTATTCCCTTGCTGGGAATTTTCCCAGAGGGACTGAAAACATCATATCATAATGACATATTTGTACCTGTATTTATAGAAGTAGAATTTGTGATAGCCAAATCTTGGAAACAACCAAGATGCCCATTAATTGATGAATAGTTGAGAAAGATGTGGGTTTTTTATACAGTGGAGTATTACTCAGCCATAAAGAATGATAAACTCAAAACATTTATATTTAAATGGATGTCATTTGAAGATAAACTCATACGTGAAATAAAGCAGACCTACATAGGTAAATATCATATAGTCTCCCTCACTTAAGAACTCAAAAGAAGAAATATAAATAGAAAGGTAAAACACAATTAAAAGGAAAGTGAGAACTTGAGGATTGGATAATGAGGAGAAGGCAAGGAGAAAAAGCTGGGGAAACACAACACGGGCAAAGCCATAGCCTTATAAGCACACGATGGGTAAGACAATGATCCTGAGAAACATCAGCAGGCTTTTGAAACTAGCAGTTAATTGGTGGGACTCTCACCCTGACTAAATATACATGCTGATACCTGTGAACCAAGCAACTGCACTGAAGATAGCAATGTTTAATAGAAGGGTTGCACTTGGATTACTTGTCATTCTAGTCTTCTAAATACAAACTTCTTGTCCCGACATAATAACTATTACCATATTGTCTCTCATGCAAAACTTTGTTTGCTTTTTTTTTTTAAGTGGTTAATAAGTAAAAAAAAAAAAAAAAAGACGGAAACAATGTCACAGTATTTCCTGCTACAATGCTGTATATGATTAGATTTCTAAATTTCTGTGTAAAGCACGTAATTGTTTATTCATATTCTTTGAATATTTTTTTTCATTTGTTAAATTTTTATCTACATATTCTGTATGGACTTAAAGTTTTACATATAAATACCTAATGGAAAATATTTGTTCCGTGTTATGCCTAAGGTGTTTCATATTCAGACAGATAGTTAAGTTACACCCAACTGCATGTTTTTAGGGTTATAATAAGCTATTCTTCTGGAGGGTTAACAAGCTAGTTTACAGGTCAAAAATTAGAAAAATAGAAGGGTAAAGAAAGCTAACATTTTGACTCTAACTTTCAAGGTCAGTGAAGACTCAAGATAGGAGAAGATGTACTATAACGTCATGTAACTCAGTTGTGTCCCAAGTTTTCTGATCAAGGAGATTATGGGGCCACAGAGGAATGTGATCAATGATATAGAGTGCGTTTAAGGAAAATAACATGGAGAGAAAGCGTTCTCCAAGGCTATCGCAGAGACCAAATTGGTCAAGCAGTGGCTATGAATCATCCATATAGTTGACACTGACAAAAGATCTGCAAACTGTTGTACAGGGTTTCAGGATAAATTCTGATTTTTTCAGATACAAAAGATACATTTCTTGATATATAGGCCTTGCTTTACCTTGGTCTTAACCATCCAACAAAAAATTATAGAAAAAAGGTATAAAAAGTAAAGCCATATTAATATGCTGAGCTATTACTCAATAGCTCAAGTCAATAACTTCTGTGGACTGCTGGACTGTGTTGGATTGTTTTGCTGAAATCATGCACCTATATTATTTAGATGCCAATACATTAGCCATATCTGACAGGATTAAACAAAAAAGGGGATACAAAGGAGGGTCCATTCTATATCTATATGTACAATATAGTTAGGATAGATATACAACTACTTTTGCTTAAATCAATGATAAAGATTTGTACTAATAGTGTTTGGACACGATATCCTGTCCGTATCTTGTAAAATAGATAACCACTAAGTTGTGCAAGTTATTAATTATTGAAACTGTCCTATTAGTCAGCTTTGAAACTGTCTTATTGCTGTATTTCTCAATACAATACAATAAAATAAAGAGTATAATTAGAATTAAAGTACCAAAAATTACAAGTGATATAGATGTCACTTAATAAGGTAATATGAATTCCACAGTATTTGTTGTAATACATAGTGTTTTCTTCCAAGATACATGCATGTAAAATTGTAAGAATAAAGAGAAAAAGAAAGAAATGCATGAGAAAATGAGAAAAGGAAAAATAACTGAAAAAAGGAGACAAATCGAATTAAAGCATTAACTGCTTCTTTGCATAGAACAACAGAAACACAATACAATTTCCAAAAACATCCTGCTTACAAACATGGATAAATTTTTTTCTTCACTCTCATTTCTGTCCTTTTCCTCAGTATACCTCGTTCCTTTTGAACAAGCTCATTCCCTTTTCCAAGTATCTAGAGGATCCTTCAGATTCCACTTCTTCAGATATTCATTCTAAGATGATAATACAATGTTTGCATATCAGGGTATAATTTATTTTTCTAAAGAGCGTGTTCTAAAATCATCATATCACAGCACCCTTGTGTATAGCAGAGCAATTTTTTATAGCTAAAATCTGGAAACTATTGTGATGCTCATCAATTGAAAAATGAATAAGGAATTTGTAATACTTTTACACAATGGAGTATTATTTAGCTACAAAAAAGGATAAATTTTAGTCTTTTGCTGATAAATGGATACAACCAGAATACCTACTTTATGAAAGCACAGGTTTTCTTTTAATAAAAATAGATAAGCTATGTTTCAGAAGGTAGACATCAGTACCTCCTTGAGTGGGTTACTTAGAGCAACAGGATCACTTTCCATGAGTTAGGCAGTTTACTAACTGTAGGATATGGGGAGAAGTAAAAGCCACAATTTTCTGTGAAAGTCCTTATTTGCAGCTCTTGTGTTGTATAGTTATGTGTCCTGCTTTCAAGGAGCATAAAAATATTCACATATTTTTGAGATGATTTGTTTTCTACACAGCATTGAGAGTTGTCCAGCATAATAATGATAAAATCTAGGTAGAGTGTTGCTTTTACAACTACAACCTGTAGCCTTGGCAGGTGGTAATGTCTCCTGAAGATAGTTTGCTTGGCAAGCAGTAACTTTAAATTAAATTTTTTCCATGTGTGTTGTTTCTTCTACAATGTGAGAAACATCTATGAGTTAAGTATTGCAGATCAGCAAACAGCTCATATTTGTGTTCCAGATACATAAGTAGAAAAGCAGATGTCTGAGGAAAGGAGAGAAAAGTAATAAAAATAAATTAATGCTCAGTTAATGCTCAGTAACCCATAGTGCAATATTAGATAGATTTACATAATCACTACTGCAGTTCCAAAAGGAGAGATGCAAAACAGAACAAAAAATATTAATATATGTAAAACATGTCAATATGTCACAAATGAACAGAGTTCAAATAGCTTAATAGATCTCAGGCAAGATAACAACCAATAACCACTCAAGAAAGTACTTTTAAAAAATTCTAAAATGTAAGATAATAAGAAAATATTAAAACACATTGAATAAATATAAGAAAATACCTCTTATTTAAAAATATCATTCAGAACTAATATAACAACTTAGTAAAAGCAGTACTAGAACTCTGTCAACTGAGTATTGTGAATCAGAACATTTTTCTTCTTTAATATAAAGGGAAATTGTGAATTAGCTCAGTTGTTTAAAGTGCCTGCTTGGGTAAACTCAATCAGGTGCAGAGGGACCACCGTTTGATCCCCAGGTCCACAAGCTGCACCAAACCTGCCTTTAAGGCAGCCTGCGCTAGCATTCCCCCCAAAATCCTTCTTTTAAATACAAAAATGGGCAAATATGCAAAATATCACACTGTACAATACAATGAAGATGTATATTTATTTTTCAATAATTTAAAAACTGATGAGTTAAACAGAAAGAGTTTTGCATACCAGAAGGCAAAAATAAAGTTTGAAAAAATCTTCCATTATAGGAAATTCTGAAGCAGAATACTTGTATTTCAGTCTATGCTAGAATACAATTTAAATTTTCATAAACCAGGAAGGTAAAGCTTTTAAGTTATTTGATGAAAACAATATAAAGTAGGAAAAGAAGAAAAATTGAGTAATAAGTGAAAATTAAGTAGCAAAATAAGTCAAATTTTAATAAAAATCAATTACATTAAATACTATTTTGTAAATATTAGTATATATATATATACATATATATATTTTTTTTTTTTGTGTGTGTGTGTGTGTCTTTTTGAGACAGGGTCTCATTATGCAGTTCAGGCTGGCCTCAAGCTCACTTTGTAGCTCAGGCTGGTCTCGAACTCACAACAATCCTCCTGCCTCAGCCTCCTGAGTGCTGGGATTACAGGCATGCGCCACCACGCCAGGCTTTTAGTATATATATTTTTAAAATGCCAATAATGGATAGCAATTGGCCAAGATCTCAATCACTGATTATGGGCAGTCAGATAATAATGAATATATTTTATAGCCTAAGATAATAATACTAATTAATATTTAATTAAAACAAAGCATGTTTTAAAGTATACCATTACTATAACCATGAATATTTAAAAGATACAGACTTACCGAATAAAATTAATTTTAAATAAATTATAGTATGACTTTCCTTTGTATTATATTTTTGTGATATTTGATTTCATACTATTTATGCAATGTATTTGAGCCACACAGAGTTGAAAAGAAAACAATGTATTGTATTTTTTTTTACCTAACAAGATTTAACATTGTGATTAAAGATTTAAAGCAAACTTGATGATAAAAGTTAGTTTTTATGCTAATTACAAAAGTTTACTGTTTCATAGCTAAGAAGCAACCAGTGAGTTTTAGGTAGACAATTGAATATAATCATTATTCCCTTTAATTTAGTATTCATTTACTCATGTGATGATAGGTTGAAAAGTGACAAAGAGGGGCCAGGGAGATGGCTCAGTGGAATAAACACTTCCTTGGCAAGCACAAGAGCCTCAGTTCAAACCCCAGTTCGGAAAAAAAAAAAAAAAAAAAAAAAAAGTGATGGAGCAACAAACTCACTGAGTAACCTGGCATAGCAAGCATATGGGGCAAATTAAAGAGTTAAGCTGAGATAATTCATTGAACAAGTTACCATCACTACAGCTCAGCAAGGTACTGATGCACAATTTTGAGAATAGTCATGTGCAGTGCACTTAAAATCACAGTGAATCATGAAGCCATTCAGCCAGTGAAAAGAAATATTCTGAAATGAAAGATATGTTAAAGTTGTTCCACAAATATCTCAAGGGGTTTTTGTTGTCTTGAGGCATGGGCAATGTTTCTTGAAGTTTTGGTTTGAGTAGTGTTTTATGATAGAGTAGACCTGCTTTCTTTTTCATGATAAATGAGGAAATTCTCGCAGTGTGTAATAAGAGGGAAAACCAGAAAAGGGATTTGAAAAACACAAGAAAAATGTTTTAGTAGAAAAATAGATAGAGATTAGTAATCAATCATATTATGTGTTATATGGATGGACAATGGATTATTAAGTTAGCCTTATTAAAAATGTGGGAAAATTTAAAGCATTATTAATTCAGTTTGTAGTAATGAAACATCAAAATAATTTATTTTGGTGGAACCAAGGATTGAACTCAGGACCTTGCTCTTGTCAGGCAAGCACTTATTCTACTGCACCATATCCCTGGCTCTCAAAATAAATATTAATAATTTTTTTAAATTTAATAGCAAGGCTGGGGAGATAGCTCAATGGAATAAGCACTTCCCCAGCAAATGCAAGGGCCTGAATTCCATCCTCAGTCCTTCAAAAAAAGAAAAAAAAATTAATAGCAAGATTGAAGCATAAACTTGCAAACTGGAAGATATATTTCATGCTGAGAAGTTCTCAAGAAATCTTTGGGAAAGTTGTGAACTTGGACTTTATTGTATTTTATTGAAAGGGAATAGCAAAACAATAACAATAAAAACAATGAAAAATTTAAAAGCAAAATGCTATGACATTAATAGTTGTAATTCATATTGTTTAAAAATAGTTGCTTAGATTACCAAATATAGGCATGAAAAATTGATCAAAACAGTATAAGCAATAACTATTCCTTTAAATAAGCTAATAGAATTTAGTAATATAATTAGTGATCATACATATAAGTAAAATAAATCAAACTCACATGTATAGACATTATATTGTCTCAGTGTAAGAAAGTGAAAGAGTAAATAAATCCAAAAGGTACAGTGGATACTGTGAAAGGGAAAATAACTGCTCAAAAGAAATGAACATGCCTCATAATAGCAAGAATAAAGCACAAAAAATATTTAGTTAACATCAAGTAGAGTATGAAAGCAAGAGTGATATCTAGTGCTTAATAAACAAAAATTTAACTTTATCTGTTTGTTTATTTAGGTATTGGGAATTGAAATCTGCATCTACACTTTCCAAGCAGTTATTGTGTGAGTGCTATTGAGCTACATTACTGGCAAGATATTCATTTAAAATAAAGATTTAGAATTTTTCCTTCCTAATATCTAGTTTTGGAAACAAAACACAATAAAAGTTTCAAGTCAGTAATATAAAATATACAGAAAACCAAGAGAAGTTTTTACCATATCTGATTCAGTTTTACAAAATTATCATCCATAATGGGATATTTTCATGGAGGAGTCGAAATGACATATTTTCAATTCAATCACATTTTATTATTTTTGCACTCAACTATATTTATATGAGAGAGTCAGACAGAGAGAGAGAGAGAGAGAGAAGGTGAGAGACAGAAATGGACAGACACAGAAAGTGACAGAGAGAAGAGAGGGAGAGCAATAAATATATGCAAAAAGTGTCAAATTTGGAGAATTACATGGTTATTGTAATTCATTTACTCACAATATCATGATTTATAATGTTAGGTTTGTCTACATTAGCAATAAGCCTATATGCAGACTCAATGCATTGATGACTTTAGTGAAACAATTAAAGGAATACATTTATCAAAGGAAGAAACAAGGTATTTTATACTTTCACTAGGTAAGGAATGTATCCAGTTTTGATCAACAAACCAGAGGCTTTAAACGTAAGAGGACAAAGTAGTAAACTGCAGCTCAAAATCGTTTTATAGAATATCAAGAAACATAAAAGTTAATAAATAAGACAGAAACAATAAGCTTTAGAGAAAGTAACTGTCCCAGAAAGATGGTAACGGATAGACAGACAGATAGATATACAGACAGACAGATGCCAAAATTCTTCCTCATTAATTTTTACAGAACATACTGTCTATCAAAAGGAGACAAATTTTTCTCATTCACAAGAATTACACATAAAATGTTAGGAAAACTAACTTAGAAATTTATTAAAAGATCAAAATCCTACAAAGAAATTATAGTTTTTTTCTGCAAGCAAAAGTGAGATCAGTTTATTGTCTCAAAATGATTTATCAAATTTAGCGCATTAGCTGAGAATATATTCCTCATAATCATCCCAAAGAAGAAAACCCTCTGATAAAATTAAAAATAAATTTTGAGTCAACTATGGATGTCCATTGTTAGAGATATCCTTTAATCTAATAAAGAATATTTACACAAACTCCACTAATTTCATTTGTAATAGAGTATATTGAAAGCTTTCTTACTTTAAGATTAAAAATATGAAAAGGAAGGGTATTTTCTACTGTTAAACAATATATTAAGAAGTTAAATAGATTATAAAGAAGTAAAATACAGTACAGAATATAAAAATAGTAAAAGGAAATATTTGAAAGTATTTTAACTATACAGGTACAAATTCAAGATACATCACTGATATATTTACAACTAGAATCAGTTCTGTTGCAATGCATAAACTAAATGTACAATATGTGTTTCAATACATCATAACAAACAAATGGCATCTGAGATTTTGTATATCTTACTATCATTTTATTAAAGTATGTACAATGCATCCACCCCTGAAAAGAAAGAAAAATGCATGAAATCATACTGAATGTTTTATATATATATATATATATATATATGTTTTTTCCAGTTCAACTTTCCCTCAGGGCAGGGCTGGCATGTGATTCTGGAATTCAGTCATGGTCCCCTTCTACCTGCCTAAGCTTATCTGCCTAAGTAGGCACTTTTGACTGGTGAGCTATCATGTCAGCCCCCTTAAAGATATTATTGAAAGATCATGACGTAATGTAGAACACATAGCTTCCAAGTGAATAATTTTCTTAAAATGTTATACATTCAAAGCACTATTAATATAATTCTAATATTATTTTCCTCAAGTGAAAATTGAAAAGCAAACCCAAAAGTAAATATTTAATGAAAGGATAGGAAAAAAGACAAAGCTATCTAGTGAATATGAATAAATTATAGATCTAACATTACATGATTAAAATTTGCTCTATTTTAATACTGATTTAGTAGAGTGCATGAGATAGCAATACTCAGTAGAATGTTATATAACTTATCTCATATGATAAAGAACTTATTGTAGTGACATGAAATGAAAATATTTTTATAAGCAGTATGAAATTATTTAAAAAATTATGTGACAATAAAATCTACTATATCACAGCATATATTAAAATGAAACAGAATAAAAGTTTCTAAGAACTAAGAGTAGAAAACTGTATGACCTAGAATAGAAAGAAAATTAGATTTTAAAGAGTCAGAGAAGACACAAAACAAAAGTTAAACTGAATATTAAAAGTAATGAAATTTAAAATAACATAAGACATAAATTAGATCACTTGTTACACACAACTCACGAAAAATTCACAGATATTGAAGAAGATATTTATAATGCCTATAAGCAAGAAATTATATCCAGAATACATAAAGTATTTTTATCAATGAATAATAAAATAGAATATGAAAATCACATTATAAATATAAACAAAAAATTAAGTATTGTACATAGCCCTTTTAAACACAAAAAATTTACATACGTATTTATTAGATTACTCTTTTCAAAGCTTAAATGAGGTAGTTAAATTTAAGAGTACTTTTGAAAATGAAAATGACTTCTAACTTTTGGGTTAATACCTTTAAATTATTTTAAAAGTTTAATTTTTAGAATTATATATTTATACAATTTACATCTCAGAAAACTTACTATGCTTCAGTGATTAGATAATTTTGGAAAAGTTTGGAATTTAATAGTACTAAATGACTGAATTCATGCTATTTTAAGCTTATACAATATCAAATTCATTATGACAGTCTCAGAACTTAATTATTTGTGTCATTCAATATTACTGACATAAGGGCCGGCCAAATATCCCCGGGGCTGCCCTGCCGGCCCTGCTCCCAGGATGTGCTGAGACTGCAATTGAGACTGGGCATGGTGGCACTTGCCTGAAATGTTAGCTCTTGAGACTCTGTAAACAGGAGGATCACCATGAGTCTGATCTGGTAACGACACATAGAACAGCCTGCAGACTCTTCCCTAAAGGACAAAAAAAGAAAAAAAAAAAAAATGACAAAAAGAAGGAGCAAAATGCATTCTCAGGCTCTCAGCCCACAGACAAAAAAAAAGCAGAAAACAGTAGTGTAGAAAATTGGAAATCACACACCAGAAATCTCTAAATTAAAGATTCCGAAGTAAAGAAACAACTGCAGAAAGGTACAGAGAGGAGGGCCAGCCAAATAGCTCAGTGGATTAATGTGTCTGCTTAGGCAGATGCAGGGGCCAGGAGTTTGGTCTCAGGGTCTGCTCTGCCTGCCCGTGCTCCAGGGTGACCTGAAAGGGCTATTCAGACAGGGTGTGGTGGTGCGTGCCTATAATCCCAGCACTGGGAAAGCTGTAAACAGGAGCATCACTACAAGTACAATCTACGTCCTGACACCCTGCATACCCTGTTCACTCTGTCCTAAATAAAGAAAAAGAAGAAGAAAGGTATGGAGGACAATTGGAAATAATCTCTGAAGTAAAACAATAAATTATAAGTATAATGAAAGAATTACTAAAAGCTTCTAAAGAAGACACCGGTAAAAAATAGTGAAGAATAGAAAAATGATGCTACCCTTTTATTTATTTATTTATTTATTATTTAATTGAAGTACAACTATCAATGAGACAATATTAATACTCCTTAACAGGACAGATTCGATAAATTAATACATTGCAAACTCTTTTCATAATGTTTTGTTGTCGTATAAGGTGCATACATGATATTATACTTACAAACATTATTATAGCAGATGTCTCATCAGTAATTAGGAGAGTGTAGCTGTTTACGTATCTTATTTTCTACATGAATTGCATCAAATATTCAATAACTAATACTTTCTACCTTGTTATTTTCTAGTGGTTGTCCATAGTACTAGAAGTTGACATAATATCCTGTCTACCCACCATTAGTGCAAATCTTGCTTCTCATAGAATTATGTAGAAGCACGGCATATCTATCCCAACTGTACTCTCCATACACACACATCAAAGAAAGAAAAGGATGGTATCCTTGAATAAGCCATACAAGAAAAGCCATAGAACGCATGAACCAGATTCAAAGAAATACAAAGGAAATTAAAATCTCAATGACAAGGTGGCAATACCATTTGAATGAAAGTGAGGATAGACTTTCAGATCTTGAGACACCATTGCAGCTAGTGAAAAGGTAAGAAAAGATCTCTTAAAAACAGTTAGGATGCAGGAAAACATAATTCAACACCTGCGAGACAATGCAAAGATGAACAGCATAAGACTAATGGGCATTGGTGAGAAAGAAGAAGTCAATAAAAATGATATAAAAGGAATATGGGCAGAAGTAATAGCAGAAAACTTCCCAAATATGAGAAAACAAGCTGATATTTAGGTAACTGTAGCACATAAAACTCAAAAAATAACATCAACCCAACTAAAACTCCACCCAGACATACAATAATCAAGATCCCAGAAATTCAACATAAGAATAGACTAAAAGACACTATAGAAACAGATCACATTTAAAGAAAACTCATCAGAATAACAGCAGATTTCTCTTCATAAACCATCAAATCAAGAAGACCATGGAGCAATGTACTACAAGTCTTGCAAGAAAAAAAAATTCCAATCCAGAATGCTATATTCTGCCAAACTCTCTTTCAAGTTCAATGGAGAAGTGAAATACTTCCATGATAAAGAACAACTAAAGAATTTCATGACCACTATGCCAACCTTACACAGACTACTAAAAGATATTCTAGAGAGGGACCAAAATGACCACAACTCCATGAATGAGAATGGAAAGAATCCAGCAAATAGGGTGAAAAATTAAGTACAGTAATAAAAGAGATGTACAACAGCAGGTAAATGACATGTCAGTCATAATTATAACCATCAATATAAATGGACTAAATTCACTAATTAAAAGAAAGAGACTGGCAGAATGGATTAGGGAGCAAAACCCACCAAAGTACTGTACACAGAAACACACTTAATTCATAAAGAAATACATAGGTGAAAGTCAAAGGATAGAAAACAATATTACATGCCCCAGGACCTCAGAAAACAACAGAGGTAGCAATCATGTTCACACATAGTCTGAACTTCAAACAAATAATGACCGAACGGAATAAACAAGGTCGCTGCATACCGGTAAAGGGAAAATACAAGAGGAAGTGATAACAGTCTTAAATAGTTATGAACCAAACAGAAGAACAGCAACTGCATATGACAAATCCTGATGAACACAAAAAAAGAAAACTCCAATAACACAATCTTAAGAGGAGACCATAGCAGCCCCTTACCAAAAAAGATAGATCCAGGAGACAAAAAGTTAGCAAAAGGGTATCAGAACTGAATGAGACCTTTGAACAAGTTGATTTAGTGGACATATACAGAGTGATCTACCCAACCATGTGTATATATACATTCTTTTCAGCTGCACATAGGATATTTTCTAAAATACACCATGTACTAGTCCATAGGTCATGCTTAAGTATATGCAAGAAATGGAAATTATCTCATGCATATGATCTGACCACAGTGCAATGAAACTGGAAATGACTGACAAAAGAAACCACAAAATCTTATAAATACGTAGAAATTAAACAATATCCTCCTAAAAAACCAAAGGGCTTCAGATGAAATTAAACAAAAAAATAAACAATATATACAATTTAATGAAGATTCAAGCACCACTTGTTGGACTCTTGGGATGCCCTTAGAGGGAAATTTATAGCTGTAAACTCACACATTAGGAAAACAAAATGGGAACAAATAAGTATCCTAATGCTGTACCTCAAATATCTAGAAAAAGAAGAGTAAGCCAAACGGAAAAAAAAAAGAAAGAAAGAAGGAAATTACAAAGATTAGAGCAAAAATTAATCCAGTTGAGTTGAAGAAAATCATAAAAGGAATGGCAAAATAAAAAAAAAAAAACCTGGTCTTTAAAAGATTAAATGAAATTGTTAAGCCCCTAGCTAACCTTGTCAAAAGAGGAAAGGAAAAAATTCAAATTCAGGCAATAAGGAATGAAAAGGGCAAAATTAACACAGACCCTTTGGAAATTCAGTAAATCATCAGTAGCTACTTTGAAAATCATTACTCTCACATAATCAAAGACACAAAAAATGGACAGATTCCTAGAAATGCAAAAATTTTCAAAACTAAATCAGGAGGATATCAATACTCTCAAAATCCCAATATCAGTCAATGAAATACAAAATGTAATAAAAAAAACTTACTGGCAAAGGAAAGCCCAGGTCTTGATGGATTCTCAGTTTAATCCTACAAGTAATTTATAGAAGATATAATCCCAGTACTCTGCAAACTCTTCAATGAAATTGAAAAGAAAGCAATACTCCCAAAACCATTCCTGGAGGCAAGTATTATACTGATAGCAAAAGCAGAGAAAGATGCAATTATAAAGAGAGCTAAAGTCCAATATGCTTCATGAACATGGATGCAAAAATCCTTAATAAAATCCTAGAAAATATACTACATCTAATCAATAAGAATATTGTACACCATGACCAGTTAGGATTAATCCCAAGGATGCAAGGATGGTTCAACTTACACAAATCTCTATCAGTAGAGACAAATCAGAAAACCACATGATCAATTCTATTGATGCAGAAAAGGCATTTGATAAAGTTCAAAACGTGTTCATAGTCAAAATCTTATAGAAAACTCGAATAGATGATTTGTACTTCAATCTGATAAAAGCCATCATGGCAATCCAACTGCAAATAAATGGGGAAAAACTGAAATCTTTTACTCTTAGATCAGATACAAGACAAGGATGTCTTCTAGCACCACTCCTATCCAATATAAATCTGGAATCACTAACTAAAGCCATTAAACAAGAGACAGAAAGAAAAGAAATAAGAATAGGTAAAGAAGAAATTAAAATATCATTATTTGCAAATGACATAATACTCTACTCATAAAAGCCAACCAAATACCTCTACAGAGACACTCCTAGAATTAATAAATTCAGTAGCATAGCAGCTTCTCATCTATTCCATTGATCCTCAGATCTATTTTGTTGCCAATATTATGTTGATTTTATCACAGTGGCTTTGTAGTATAATTTCAAGTCAGGAATTGTGATGACGCTTGCCTTGTCTTTATTGGCCAAGATTGCCTTTGCTATTCTAGGTCATTTGTGGTTCCAAATAAAATTTAGGAATGATTTCTCTAGGTCTAGAAGGTATATTGGTGGCAGTTTAATAGGGATTGCACTAAATCTGTACATCAATTTTGGGAGTTTGGCCATCTTCGCGATGCTGGTTCTTCCTATCCAGCATGGAATATCTTTCCATTTTCTGAAACTCACTATTGTTGTGGAATGCTGGACTATTGGATTGTGCCATCGAGTTCAGGCACCTAAATTGGTTGAATGACAAAGGAGTGCACATCTTTGACAGGTGTACACAAAGGAAGGGATATAGATAGGAAGAATCATGATTGTGTGTATGGACAGTACAGTTGGGATAGATAACACCGTGCTTCTACATAATTCTATGAGAGGGAAGATTTGCACTACTGGAAGGTGGACAGAATATTATGTCAGCTTCTAGTACTATGGACAACCACTAGAAAATAACAAGGTAGAAAGTATTAGTTATTGAATCTTTGATATAATTCATGTATAAAAATAAGATACATAAACAGCTACCGTCTCTTAAATTACTGATAAGAGATATCTGCTATAATAATGTCTGTAAGTATAATATGTGTGCACCTTGTACATACCAAAACATTATGAAAACAGTTTGCATTGTATTAATTTATTGAACCCGTTTTATTAAGGTATCTTACAATTGTCTCATTGATATTTGCACTTCAATAAATTTAATAAAAAATAAATAAATAAAAGTAGTATAGCAGGCTAAAAAATAAATTCTCAAAAGTCAACAGCATTCCTCTACACAGATAACAAATGCACTGATGGATAAATTAGAGAAACTATACTCTTTAAATTAGCATCGCAAAAAAAAAAACATACTTAGGAATTCATATAACCAAAATAAGTAAAAGACCTATGCAATGAAAATTACACCACTGTGAAAAAGAGAGAGCACAATGGATTTCAGAAAATGGAAAGATAATCCTTGCTTCTGGGTAGGAAGAACCAACATTGTGAAGATGGCCATACTACCAATACTCTTACACAGATTTAACGCAGTCCTTATCAAACTACCACCAAAATGCATCAAAGACCTTAAGAAATCACTGCTACAATTTTTTTTGGAACCAAAAAGGACATAGAATAGCTAAATCAATTCTGGGCAACATAGGCAAAGCATGAGGCATTACAATCACTGACTTGAAATTATACCACAATGCTACTGTGACAAACTCAACTTGATCCTGGGAAAAAAATAGAACCAAAGATCAACGAAATAGATTAGAAGAGGCAGATACATGTACAAGTACACTCAGCCGTATTATCTTCAATACAGGGACCAAACGTACTTACTGAAAGAAAGATAGTCTCCTTAACAAATGGTCCTTGAAAACTGGCTCTCTACATGCCAAAAAATAAAAATTGACCCAGTTCTATTACGTTGAACTAAGCTAAAGTCAAAACAGATTCAAGATCTAAACATTAAAGCAAAAACACTAAATCTTCTGGAAGAAAAACAGGTGGAAATCTTGAAGACATAGAGATAGGCAAACATTTCATGAAAAAATAAGAAATGCATAGGAAATACATGAAAGAATCAACAACTGGGACTTTCTCCTCCTATTGAGGAGTTTCTGTACTTCATAAGAAATCCCCAGTAGAGTGAAAAAAACAACCCACAAAATTGGAAAAACATTAACTAATAATCTCTCAGACAAAGTTCTTCTAACTAGAATTTATAAAGAACTAAAAAAATGGGCAAATCCAAAATTGGGCTTCTGAGATACAGATACTTTTCAGAGGAAAAAATATAACAAGCTAGTAAATACATGAAAGAATGATCCACATAACTAGCCATTCATAACATGCATCAAAACAACACTAAGATAACATCTCACCCTAGAAAGAATGGGTAGCATAAAGAAATCAACCAACAACAAATGTTGGAGAGACTGTGGAGGAAAAAGTAACCTTTCTCCACTGCTGGTGGGAATGTAGACAGTACAATCATTAAAGAAATCAGTGTGGAGATTCCTGAACAAATTAGGACTGGAAAACCATTCAATCCATCTATTCCCTCACTGGAGTTTTTCCAAAAATACTGAATACATCATACCATGATGATATATGCACACCTACATTTGTAGCAGCACAACTGGTAATATTCCAATCTTGGCAACAACCAAAATGCCTGTCAACTGAGGAATCGATAAAGAGGACATAGTGTTTTTGTTCAATGGAGTATTACTCAGGCATAAAGAAAATTGAACTGTAAGCATTCACATATAAGTGGATGCAACTTGAAGATGTACTCATGAGTGGAATAAACCAGACACACATGTGTAAATATTGCATTGTCCCCTAGTGTAAGAACTCAAAGAAGACATAAAAATTGAAAGGTATAACACAGTTAAATGAAAGCAAAAACTTAAGGATTAAACAACGGAGACAAAAGAGAAAAATTAGGAAATATGGAAGGAGAAAAACTTTACACTTATATAAACAAGATGATTAAGGCAATGGACCTAAGGATCTCCACTGGGTTTTTGAAAATATCAGTTTAGCAGTAGAATTCTCACCCTACCTAACTATATGTTGATATCTGTAAACTAAGCAATGACACTGAGGACAGCAATGTGTAATACTAAAACCATGATTCAAATGCCTGTCATTTTTGTCTTATAAATGTATACTGCTTCTAATGACCTATTAATTATTCTTATATGCTCTTTAAATTAAATGCTTGTAAAAAAAAAAGTTAGTAAAAGAAAACGAAATACAAGAAGGAAATTGTCATAAGGTTACCCTACTACAATATACAACAAAAATGTATATGGGTGATGTCTAAATTTCTGTGTACAAATGTGTAATTCTTTTTTTTAATCTTCTATAAGGATTTAAATTATAGAATATCCATATTTTTTGGAAAACAGAAGGCACTTGATATTCAACTGATAGTGATGTTAAGCTCAACGGTTCCTGTTACAGGTTAATATCAATAAGCTTCTCTTCTTGATGTTTAACAACCAAAGTTTGCAGACCAAACATAGAGCAATAGTAGGGCTACAAGTATAGCCAGTCTTTTAGACCTACCCCTTCAAAGTCAGTGAGGACACATTACATAGGAGAACCTGCGCTATTGTATAACTCAGTTATTGTATAACTCAGTGGTGTCCCAAATTTTCTGACCAAGGAGATTATGCGGCCACAGAGGTAAGTGCTTGATGATGTATAGTGTGCCTAAGGAACATCACCTTGAGATAAAACAATTCTCTCAGGTTTTCAAAGACAGCAAATTGGTCAGATAATGACCATGACTCATCCAGATGGGTCACACTGACAAAAAAATATACAAGATGCTGTACATAGTTTCATGGTAACTACTAAGGGGATTTGACTGTCCTTGTCAAATAGCAAAAGTTATATTTTTAGTTATATATGTCTTGTTTTAGCTTGATCTTAACCATCCAGCAGAAAAGTATAACCACAAGGTATAAAAAGTAATGCCATACTAATATGCTAACCATAAAAGTCCCAAGTACACAACTTCTGACAATTGCCAGTCCTGCTGATAACCTATTTCCATAATGGACTATTGGACTATATTGGATTATTTTGCTGAATTCAAGAGCCTACAATCTTTACACTGTCTTCAAGTATGAAAAGGTCATTTAAAGACATCTCCAAATATTGCTCCTCTAGCTGCAGTGAAACTCCCATCTCTGACACATATAAACAGAAGCCAAGAAGCTAGAAAATTGATCAAATATATATAGGTAGGACTCGTCCCAGGGCCTAAAGTAAATAAGCTTTCTCTCTCCTGAGATGAACTTCCTGTCTCCTTAAGGTTAGCTATCTGTTGCAAGGCAATCTAGTGTCAAGTGTTACTAACTTCACAAAAGTATAAATAAAGGACGGGTTTGTTGTCAAAAAAGAGCATGTGTATATATGTGTGTGTGTGTGTGTGTGTGTGTATGTGTGTGTGTGTATACAGAAGAGAGGATAGATATACAACTACTTTCTCTTAGTTCATTGAGAATAAAATTCATACTAATATTGTTTATACAAGATGTCTCTCTGTTGTCCTCTGAATAACTACTTTGAACACAATGATATACATTGCATTAATTATCGTAATCTTCCCACTAACCTGTTTTGTAACTGTTTCATTGTTATGTATCTTTATCTCTCATCAAAATGAATAGAAAAATATAAAGTAAATAAATAAAAAGAAAATACATACTTTTAAATCAATTCATAAGAGAATATAGTCTAGTATAATAGTCAATCGTGATATTTTACAGACAAGATTACCATGTAAACCAGGTAATGCAGTTTTTATGTATTATTCCAATTGTTCTATTTATTTTATTTATTTTAAAATGCACTTCATCACATTCTAGGGAGGAAAACTATAGATTAAAAAATTTTCTCAGGTACCCTTTGTCAAATCTTTCAATAAGAAAAGCATTCTTTACTGTGTTTTAATTAACAATACTCAAGAATTCTTGCTGGAGAAAAAGCTTTTGAATTAAACAATAAATTCAAAAATCAGCGTCCTATAAATTCTTGCACAAACCTCTTGCTCCTATTTACTTTGAACTTAAATAAGGCTGCTTTCATTATAACCTAAGTTATAATGAAAGTTTTATCAAAATTCCAAATATGAAATTTTCAAACTATTAACCATAACAGCAATTGAAACACAAGAAGGAAAAATAATCCAGAGCCATTGGAAGATTATTAGCTACCTTAAAAAATGAATTGCAGTTGACTTTTAATTATTCATTTTTAATGATAAAAATACAGTAAGTCATCAATCCCTCAATAACTAAATTTATCTTGACTCTTCATTTTTAAAAACATATTCTAGGAAAATTATTTTTAATTTAACTAACCCTAATAAGGGAGCATTTGTAAGTTAAACAACTAAATTTACCACTCTTCTAAAAATGTTTGATTCATAGCGTATAACTGATTGTTAAAATAATTAATTCATAAACCCAAGAACTGAAGCATTCAACTTATGGTATATATAAAATTGAAAGCAATAAGGAAGAAAGAGTGAAATAATAATCATTGAAAAGGAGTATAAATGAAAAGATAAACAGCTGAGAACATTCATAAGTTTTAAAAGATGGGAGCTCCAGGCAATGGATCATCCTATACCTAGTATTTTGTGTTTGTTTTGTGATGTATATTTACTAAACTCTTTGTTAATTAAAGAGAGTAAAAATTAGAATTAGAAACTCAGAAAATTACAAGGGATACAGATTTTCACTTAATAAAGTAATATGAATGTCACAGTATTTATTATAACACATAGTGTTGTCTCCTAAACATTAATTTATGTTACCAGTTACATACATGTAAAATAGAAAGAAGAAAGAAAAAAATGAAGGAAATAAGAATTTAAGAAGAGAAAAAGTACAAATATTGGGGGAAAAAAGGAGACAAAAACAAATTAAAGCAATAACTCCTGCCTTCCATAGACCAGCAGAAATGCATAGCAGTTAACCAAACCATTGTGGTTAGTTACATGGGTAAATCTTTCCCCTACTCCTTCCTCTATTCTTCTCCTCAACTCAGTAACTCTTTCCTTTTGAATAAGCCCATTCTATTTTCCCAGTATCTATTGTACCCTTCAGAATCCATTTTTCTCTTTGCGGGTCTCATGCAAAGGATACGATAAGATGTTTGCACAAGTGGGTTTTTGGTTTATTCACTCAAGAGTGTGTTCTCTGGTCACATTCATTTAATGACAAAAGATAAATTTATCCTGCTTTATAGCTGAATAATACTCTACTGTGTAGAAACCTACAAATTGCGAAAAAATAATAGCCAACTATCCCTCTGACATAGGCCTTCTATCTAGGACATATAAAGCAATAGACAAAGTCAGGCTGCCAAATTCAAAGACTCAATACAAAAATGGGTATCTGAGATGAATATACATTTCTCAGATGAGGAATACAAATAGCAAGTAAATACATGAAAAAATGTTCAGCATCATCGGTCATCCAAGACATGCAAATTTAAACAACACTGAGATTTCATCTCACCCCAGAAAGAAAGGATAACTTCAAGAAGTCAATAAATAACAACTGACGGAGAGGCTGTGGAGAAAGGAACCCTTCTGAACCGTTGTTGATAGTACAGACCCTTACAAATACTATGGAAACCAGTGTGGATGTTTCTTCAAAAGCTGGCACTGAATATCCCAATCAAGCCAACTATTCCCCTTCTAGTTGTTTTATTTATTGTTTGATTGGT
>PVKA01018048.1:12500-44591 GCA_004027165.1 Ctenomys sociabilis | reverse complement strand
GTGTGTGTGTGTGTGTGTGTGTGTGTGTGTGTGTGTGTTACCAGAGAATCAAACAGAGGACTGTGCCAGGTCCGAACAGGTACTTATACCTCTGAGCTATATCCCTGGTCCAAAGGTTCAGGTTTTTTTAAAAAGTGTATTTTAGTGCAGGGTCTCTATACGGATGGGTCACGTGGTGATCCCTGTTTTCAGTCTCCCAAACTCTGGAATTATAGGCATCCACCGCCGCACCCAGTCATGCTTGATGTTTTAGGGTGCCCTGGGGGATGGGATGCCCAAGACAGGAATGGCTCCAACCCTGGTCCCTGCGCCTGATTTAGGCAGGAGCTTTAGTCTGTTGATCTATCTGGCCAGTCCTAAAGATGCCTTTAAAGTTGGTACACATTTTCTATTCAGGTATTAGACAAATAAGATATTAAAAATTAGCTTTATGAATACAATGTTTATTATTATCTATCTCCAGTAACTTAAAGATTATTAAAGATCACATACACATAAAATCTGTTAGCTAGGTTTTACTCTTTGTTGCCACCATGAACGGATGCTCTCTGCCCTGTGCCCCTCTGTCTTGGAGCCAGCCGAGTATGGACTGACACCTCCAGTAACTATCTGTGAATCTATCAGGACCTGGGCTTTTCTTTTTCAGTGTGGGACCATCCGGAGCCCTGTCTGATCCCTATTCTAGCCAGTGCCCAGGCTGTGTGTGTGTGAGACTACCAGACCTCCCACTAGATTCTCATTCCAGCCAGCGCCCAGCCCTGGTGTGTGTATGTGTGAGTGCGACCACCAGCCAGCCGGCTGCATCTTACTGTGAGCCAGCGCCCAGCCCTGGCATGAGTGCGGGACCCGCAGCCCTCTGGATCCTCACTCCAGCCAGTACTAGGGCCACTATGTGTGTGGAATTTCCTCTGTCAGACAAGTCTGGTGTGGAACCCTGCAGAACTCCCTGTAGAGAGGCTAGAGGCAAGGCCCACCCAGCTGATCCAGGAACAGAACATCTTGCCACAGTGGCACAGCGGGTTCACCTCCAAGGGCTGCAGTAGGAAGAAGTGGAGCACAGCAGCCAGACCTAAGTCATACTCACCTGGATGCACTTGAACTTGGTAGATCTGAAGCTGGTACGAAGGTGATAACTCCACCAAAGTTCTACACCAAAGGTCAGAAGACAGTGATATACACAATGGCAAAGAGAAAGCACAAAATGCATTCTCAGGCCCCGAACCCATTCAGAACAAATTCAGGGAACAATATCATAGAAGAAATTGGAAAGTGCACACATGAAATCTCTGAAATAATAGCGTCTGAAGTACAGAAACAACTGCAGTAAGGTATATAGGAAGTCAGATGAGAAATAATCTCTGAAGTAAAAAAAAAGATAAGTATAATGAAAGAAATACGAAGGATTTCATTTTTTTTTTTTTATTTTTCACCAAACACAGAAGAGATGCTTTACTGCAGAGACTTTACAATTGGCCAAATGTGAAAACACAAGCAGTCCAGAATGTCACAGGTCCAGGGCAAACAACCAGGGGACTGCTGAGTTGAGCCAGGTGGGTCTCTCTTTGAGGTGGTCTTGGCGATCAGAGGGCAATGAAGTTCGCCTCCCTGGAGACATTCTACACAGCGTGCAGTCCAGACTTGGTACCCGCGTTGTCAGCGCCCAGCATTCTTTATGTCTCCTCCTTTGGCCTCCGTGGGTGTACGAGCTATTTTACTTGGACCTCTGTCTCATCTTCCTTCTTTTACGCTTCAGTCTGCGCAATCGCTTCTTCCTCCACTTGGCTCTCATGGCTCAGAAGTTTCTAAGATGACGGCATTAAAGTGCTTCTAAAGAAGACACTGATGAAAAAAAGAATAGAGAATTATGTAAAAATGATGGAATTTTTAATAATCAGTATAGGAAAGAAATACAACGCATGAAGCAGATTCAAAGTGATATACAGGAAATTCAAACCTCAGTCACAAGCTGGCCAAACAATTTGGATGAAAGTGAAAATAGACTTGGAGACCTATTGTAGGCGCCATTGCACCTAGTGAGAAGGTAAGGAAAGATCTCTTAGAAGCAACTAGTTTGGAAGAAAAAATAATTCAACACCTGCAAGACAATGCAGAGTTGAACAACATAAGACTCATAAGCATCTAGGAGAAAGGAGTTAATACAAATAAAATATAAAGAATATGGGCAGATGAAATAGCAGAAAACTGCCCAAACATAACCTGAGCATCTAGAACTGCAAACAACATAGAACCATTTTTTTTTTTTTTAGTACTGGGGGTTGAACTCAGGTCCTTGTGCTTCCTGGGCAAACACTTATTCTACTGAATTATCTCCCTGGCTCCACATCAACCCAGTTAAAACCACACCAACACATAAAATCAAGATCCCAGAGATTCAGCACAGGAACAGTATACTAAAAGGACCTAGACAAAAGAAACAGATAACATGTAAAGGAAAACCCATCAGAATAATAGCAGATTTCTCTTCACAAACCAGAGTCAAGAAAAGCATGGAAATAGCTATCATAAAGAAATCAACAAACAACAAATGTTGGAGAGGATGTGGAGAAAAGGGAACCCTTCTCCACTGTTGGTGGGAATGTAGACTGGTACAACCGTTATGGAAATCAATGTGGAGACTCCTTAAAAAACTAGAACTGGAGATCCCATTCAAACCAGCTATCCCCCTATTGGGAATTTTTCCCGGAGGAACTAAAAAGTCACATAATAGTGATGTAGGTGTACCTATGTTTATAGCAGCACAATTTGTGATAGCCAAATATTGGAAACAACCAAGATGCCTGTCACATGAGGAATGGTTGCACAAGATCTTTATACAATGGAGTATTACTCAGCTATAAAGAATGATGAACTGGAAGCCTTCATATTTAAGTGGATGCCACTTGAAGAGATACTTATAAGTGAAATAAACCAGACCCACATGTGTAAATATTGTATAGTCTCCCTAGTATAAGAACTCAAAAGAATACCAATAGAAAGGTATAACACAATTAAAAGGAAAATGAGAACTTGAGGATTGGACAATGAAGAGAGGGCAAGGAGAAAAGCTGGAAAACATGACAGGGCAGAGCCACACATTTATACACACAGGATGGCTAAGGCAATGATCCTGAGAAACATCAGCAAGCATTTGAAACTAGCAGTTAATTCGTAGGATTCTCACCCTGATTAACTATACATGGTGATACACATGAACCAAGCAACTGCACTGAAGATAGCCATGTATAACAGAAGGGTCACGCCTGGAATGCCTGTCATTCTTTTTTGCCAAACTGGGGATTGAACTCAGGCCCTTGCGCTTGCCAGGGAAGCACTTATTCTTGAACCATCTCCCCGGCCCAATGCCATGACGTATCAATTATTACCATACTGTCTCTCAAGTAAAATTTTTTTGTCTTTTATAAATTAAGGGTAATAAATGAAAAAAGACACAAGAAAAAAACAAGTCACAGGACTTACCTGACACAATGCTGTATATGGTTAGATTTCTAAATTTCTGTGGAAAAATATGTAAGTGTTTATTGCTATTTTTTTATGTTTTTGGTGGAACCGGGGATTGAACTTAGGCCCTTGCACTTGCCAGCAAAGCGCTGATTCCACTGAGCCAGCTCCCCAGCCTGTATTCCTATTTTTTCCTTCATATTCTCAAGGGATTTACTGTTTAATATATGGATATTGGATGAAAAATACCTGTTCCATGTTATGCCTAAGATGATTGATACTTAGATAGGGTAAACTGAACTCCATATGTTGCAGGGACATAGTAAGCTTCTCTTCTGGAGGGTTAACAACCTGAGTTTGCAGATCAAAAATTAGAAAAACGGAAAAGCCGCAAGGTCAGCCAACATTTTGGCCCTAGCCTTTCAAGGCCTATGAAGACTCAGGACAAAGGCGAACCTGTACTGTCACATCATGTAACTCAGTTGTGTCCCAAATGTTCTGATCAAGGAGATTATGGGGCCACAGAGGAAAGTGATCATGATGTAGAGTGTGCCTAAGGAGAGTCACATGTAGAGGAAACACTCTCGCAGGCTTTCACAGAGAGCAAATCGGTCAAGGAGTGGCTGTGAATCATCCACATGGCTGACACTGGCAAAGGATCTAAAAGTGCAGTACAAGGTTACAGGATAAATCCTGAGGGTACATCACTGACCTTATCAGCTACAAAAGTTCCATTTCTTGTTAGATAGGTCTTGCTTTAACTCGGTCTTAACCATCCAGCAGAAAAAAAAAATAAGGCATATAAAGTAAAGCCATATCAATATGCTGAGCTGTGAAAGGCTCAAGTCAACAACTTCTGCAGATTACCCACTACTATGGTGGACTGCTGGACTGTGTTGGATTGTTTTGCTGAATTCATGCACGTATAGTATTCAGATGTCAATGGAATACCTATCTCTGACAGGACTAAACAAAAAAACGGGATACAAGGAAGGATCATTTTGTGTTTCTATATACAGAATAGTCAGGATAGATATATAGCTACTCTTGGTTAATTCACTGAGTAGAAAGATTTGTACTAATAGTGTTTGGGCAGGAATATCCTGTCTGCTTCTTGTACTATGGATAAGCACTGAGAAGATGACAATATACAGTGTGTTAAATATTGAAACTGTTCTATGAATCAGTTCTGAAATTGTCTCATTGCTATTTGTTTCTCAATAAAATTATTTTTTTTTTAAAAGTTAAGTGGCCAGGAAGCTAGCTAGGTGGCCTAAGCAAATGCCTGTCAAGCACAAGGACACCTGTACTATCCCTGTACTGAAACTGGGATACCCAGCGCTGGGTGGGCTGACACAGGAGGATCACTACAAGTCTGAGCTACACAGAGATCAGGTACCAAATAAATATACAAATAAATTTGTGAATGATTAAAGTTAAACTAAAAGGTTAAGTTTTCTATGTGTAAAATATCATGGATTTCTTAAGATACTTCTTAATATACTCTTGGTTAAGCTTATACATTAGGTTAAAAGGAAAAGGTTATATACTTTTAGGTTGTGGTTACTAAAAGTGGGCTTTAAAAGAAGTGGACTTTAAGAGCTAAGGAGTATTTAAATGCTAACCTATTAAATATTTTCAGTAATCAGGCTATGATCGGTTAAATGAACAACTATTAGTTTATGAGAACTTATATATTTGGGAATATATGTATGTATACATCTGAAACACAAGATGTACTGTAAGTCTAAGCTTTCAAATTAAGTTTTTAGAGTTAAGTCTACAAACATGTAACACATGCAAACCAACTACAGGTCTGTCTTTTAAATAATATATATGTAGAATTTAGACACAAAAAACGATCAAAATGTGACATGTCTTTTAATCTGGTCCTGCCATCTTGAAATTTAATGCATATGCATTGGCTTTGCTTAAATGGCATTCATTTGGTTATTGTATAAATGAGATACTTTTGTATACTGCATAGTAACTCTATTTGAGTTCATCAAATTGCTCTGTAGGGCAGGCCATAAAGCTCAGCAGTGAGCTAAAGTGCTTGCAGAGGCAGAGTGCAGTGGCCGGGGTTTGATCCCTGGCATGCGGTGCTGGCCCCTTCCATGGGGCTTGCAGAGATGGAGATTGAGACTGGGCACGGAGGCATGCACCTGCAGTCCCAGCTCCTATGAGGCTAAACACATGTGGATCACTAGGAGTCTGTCTGCCTAAGTAGTGAGACCTAGCAGACCCTGTAGTAAATACAATACAATAGGTAAATAAATAAATTGACTGGCTTACCACAGTCAGCAGAATTGGATGAGGAAGGCTGCAGTGGAGACTTCCCACCTCTCCACACTGGAGATGTCCAAGGTCTAGAACTCACTGCAGTGCTGCACGCAAGTCTGTGTCATGAGGCTGATGCGTCTCTGATGGAAGGCTAAAGGATCCAAGAGTCTGCACTGGTACCTGAGAGACAGACGATGTCCAGGCTGATAGAGAAGGCCAGAGCTCCTCTGAAGGAAATGGAATGCTCCTTCCTTCCTCAGCTCTCTTTTATATGCTTTAAGGGATGAGCCACCCTAGGGTGGGGCCTCTACACCCTAGGGTGTGGAATGTGAGCCATTTGAGTTAAGCTTCTTTTTTTTTTTTTGTCTTTTTGAGACAGGGTCTCACTATGTAGTTCAGGTTGGCCTTAAGCTCACTTTGTAGCTCAGGCTGGTCTCGAACTCACAGCAATCCTCCTGCCTCAGCCTCCCGAGTGCTGGGATTACAGGCCTGCGCCACCATGCCTGGCAGAGTTAAACTTCTAATCTTTCCTTTTTTTTGGTAAACCGGGAATTGAACTCAGACCCTTGTGCTTGGCAGGGTGCTTATTCCACTGAGCCATCTCACTGGTCCCTAAGCTTCTAATCTTTTCAAGCTGACACAGTAATTAACTACTACTATGGCTGGGACACTGTAGGATCCCAGTAAATATTAGTTCAATAAATGAATAAAAAGCAAGTTTTTTTGTTCTTGTTGTTGCTGCTTATATTGGATATTTGTCTTCAAATTCTTTGGAATAATTTGTATTCTTGATACTATAATACTCATTATTAAATTTGAACACCAATTTTTCCCATTGTGTTAGGAATTATAATTCAGAAAACACTGGCTTTTCATTCTATTTTATTGAGACAGTGTCTCACTATGTATTCCAGATTGAACTTGAATCCACTATGTAGCCCAGGCTGGCCTGGAACTCCAGTTGGTCTTGTTGCTTCAGCCTTCTGAGTGCTAGGGTTAGGAGGCATGCACCAGCACGGCTGGCTAAAAGCACTAATTCCAGTAACACTGAATGAATATTCTGAAGGAAGTAGAGAAGGTGGAAGCATATACAGTGAAGCGATATTCTGTTAGAAGCAGCAAAACTTCTGTTAGAAGGTAATGACTCCCAACTTATTAGGCGTATGGAGTTCATGTTTCAGAATACTGAATAAAAGAGTCCATAGCAAGGGAAGGGAAGGGTAGGAAGTTTTTTTTTTTTATGAAGAGAAAGTTCTTGAGAGACAGGAGGGCCCTGAAAATGATTGTCATTGAGGGGTAGGAGATTATACAATTAAATCACATCAGAGATAACCACTGGTCAAACCAGAGCCAACTAACCTGGGTGTGGTGGCACACGCCTATAATCCTAGTTTTCAGGAGGCTGAGGCATGAGGATTGTTGGGTATTTGAGACCATCCTGGACTACAAAGTGAGCTCAAGTCCTGCTTGCATCGCTTAAGGAGACCCTGTGTCAAAAAGTCAAAAGGCCAAACAAACAAACAACAACAAAAAAAGCAAAAATAAAACCCAACAAAAAGGCCACACAATCAACCTATAGGTTTACAAGTATAGTGACTTAGCTACTATTATTACCTTAAGAGAAAAAATAGATATGTAGCAATAGTAGCACAAAGGCATTTCTTTTTCTTATTTTTTATTCATTTATTTATTTATTTTATTTATTATTATTTTTTGTTGTTGTTGGAACTTGGAATTGAATTCAGGCCCTTGTGCTTGCCAGGGAAGTGCTTATTCTACTGAGCCATTTCCGCAGCCCCTTATTATTATTATTATTATTATTATTTTTTTTTTTTTTTTTTTGAGACAGGGTCTCACTATGCAGTTCAGGCTGGCCTTAAGCTCACTTTGTAGCTCAGGCTGGTCTCGAACTCACAACAATCCTCCTGCCTCAGCCTCCCGAGTGCTGGGATTACAGGCATGCGCCACCATGCCTGGCCCCTTATTTTTTTTAAGGCATTTCTGAAAGAGGTAGGAGTGGGGAGCAGGGTGTTCTAGTCAACTATCTGTGTAGTCATTACCTTGTACCCACGTGTGTGTTGTATTGTTCAGCCTTACTGGACCAAATGGCACTAGTTACAGAACACTCTGAGCTGTCATTTACTTCTGGGAAGGCTTGCAGTCCTAGCCACCTTCTCTCCATCTTGTGGCCTACTTTCTGTCAACTTGGCTCTTGACTGCAGGCCTAGTTTGCCTCATCTCTCTTTTGACGCTACCTTGGGCCTGGTCCCTTTCCAACTGCTTGTCACTTGCTGCTTCACCATCTAGAATACTTTTTTGTTCCCCAGAGACTCCTATGAAATGCTGAAAAAGAAGAAGAGCTATATGATAGGGTCTTTCTGACCAATACAAGATAAAGAAAAGTACTATAGACTTAGTAAAATGTCCATAAATTCAGAGTCTGGTAACCTATTGACATATAAATCAAGTTTTTGGACATGTACTTCTGGTTGTTCCAGAAGCCTTAAGTGGTAGGGGCAAGCTGACCAAAAGCTCACATGCCACGTAGCAAACTAAAATGTGTGCAGATCTGTAGAAGGGATTTAGAGACTGGGCTGCATATACCCAGGGAGTGGCTAAAGGCAGAGTGAAACATCACTGCCTTCGTTACTTTTGTTTTGTTTTTATATTTTTTGATATTGTCTTGGTACATAGCCTAGGCTGTCCTTGCCTCAACCTCCTTAGTGCTAGAATTACAGTTATAGGCCACCATAGCTGGCTTCCACCTTCCATGTTTGTGTCTGTCTCCTTTTTTTTTAAAATATGGGGTACTTCAGCAATTTGTGTGTCATCCTTGCACAGGGGTCCTGCTAATCATCTTTGTATTGTTCAAGCTTTTAGTGTAGGTGCTGCAGAAGCGAGCACCATGTCTGTCTCATGTATCACCATGAAGCTGTGGACCAGATCCCTGCTCACCTGTCTGGGTCTGCCTGCTAATACCATAAGGAGTGTCTATAACACAAGAGTTTCTTTTGTCTTTCATTTATGTATTTGGTACACACCTTGGACTGATAGTGATCCTCCTATTTTCAGGCTCCCCACCTGTGGGATTCCAAGTGTGGACTAGTTCAGCGGCTCAGTGCACCTGTGGGGCTGGACTGGCAGAGTCTGCAGTACTAGGTTTAATACAAAGTTTCCTGGATCTAAATTTAACTAGCCTGCATCATTTCCTTCCAGGTTGAGGCCACCAAAAGTAGAGCCACAGATATTCCAGATTCACAAGAGCATCTAATTGCTAGCTCTTGAATGTGTACTTCCAGAGCCCCAGGTGTGATACCTAGAAATATCTGTGGTCCTATACCTGCAGTCAGCTCAGCTTCCTGGAAAAGAAGCCTGCTTGAGACAGAGGAGTTACTCCAGCACGGAAACCAAGGATGCTCCCCTACGTGGGAGCTTGGATCTCACGATGGGAAAGGACCTCCCCTACTTATGTGGCTCTCCCGCAGCTTCACAAAGCACATCCTTGCCAGGCATGGTGGCGCATGCCTGTAATCCCAGCACTCGGGAGGCGGAGGCAGGAGGATTGTTGTGAGTTCGAGACCAGCCTGAGTTACAAAGTGAGCTTAAGGCCAGCCTGAACTGCATAGTGAGACCCTGTCTCAAAAAGACAAAAAAAAAAAAAAAAAAAAAAGCACATCCTGAGATACAGCTCAGATAGGCCCCAAATAGAGCAGAAGGCAGTGAACTGCAACTATGCAAATCCCAGCCTTCACCTTTGTTCTCCTGGTCTATAAATCCCAAATTTATGTCTTTTTTAAAAATTTATTTGAGGGGGGAACTACCTGCCCGGGCCCCTCCTCCTGTCCCTCTCTCGGACAGAAGCTTTCTTTCTCTCAATAAATCTATTCTGCTCATAAAAAAAATTATTTGGCACAGGGTCTCCTTCAGAAGGTCTGACACTTCTCACTCTCTCTAGCAGTGGGATTGCAGGTTTGGTTTCAGATGTGCACGGCACTCCTATGATCCCCAGGCAGGCATGGCATGTGGAATTGTGGATCAAATTTGGGTCTTGTGCTTGTTAGGCAGGTGCTTAGACTGCTGACCTATCTCTCCAGCCCAACCCAAAATTTCTGTCAGTCCCTTGGGGACAGATCTGGAAACTCACTCTGCTTTGTAACATGGCCACAGTGTATAAATTTTCTTCTTTGTTTTCATCACTGCTTTTCTCTTCAATTGGCATTGAGGGACCTATAGCTTAGCCTGGTCTGTTGAGACCCCTGAGCTGGGGCTTTTGCCTTAAACTCCAGTAACATTACCTTTTTCCTTCATGACCTCTGAACTCCAGTTTGAAAGGCTCTTTGAATGTCTCCTTTATAGAAATTTTCATTTCACAAAAGTAACCATATTTGAGTGTGGTGGTCCATGCCTATAATCCCAGCCCTTAAGAGGCAGAGGCAGGAGGATCATCATTAGTTGCAGGTCAGCCTAGGCTTCATAGTGGCCTCAACTATATCTATGTCTTGCACTACATAGCAAATCCTTGTGTCAAACTCTCTCCCACAGTAACCACCAAAACAGGTAACAATAGAAAACACTTCAAGTTGGAGTTGTTCCAGAGAGTCAGTCATCTGGGCCCATTTCTGTCTATCCCTATTTATCAGCTTATGTTGTCAGTGTATTTCATTGTTCTTCACTCTGTTAGTTCATGGTGATCAATTCCCTTAGAGTTGAGTTATCCCTGCGCACCATGTGGGAGGGGCAGCTCAAACCTGCATATGCTCAGTATTGTGTTTTGTGTTGACATGTCCCGCCAAAGCCTCACATAGTTTTAGACAGGACTTATTGATTCATTTGTGGTACCAGGGATGGAACTCAGGGCCTTGCAATTTCCAGGCAGTTGCTTATTTCACTGAGCTATCCCCAGGCCCAGATTTGGCTTATTTCAAGGTGATTGAATCTAGAGTGTGTGATTGGTTTATATTTCAATGCTTGGATTAAGGCTGGTAGGATTAAGGGTGGGGAATAGCTAGATCAGTTTAATGACTAGATTGGCATTGCCTAATCTCAGTAGATTGGATTTAATATAAAGGACAGAAGGCTTGTCTCCCTGCTCCCTGCTGTTGCTTTTGCTATCTTCTGCTGCCATGTGTTGCCTCTTTGCTGTGCGCTACTGGCCATAGAGTTATCTAATCATGGACTGAAGCTACCCCAGACTGTGAACTGAATCAATCTTTCCACTTTAAGTTGGGTGTTAGGTATTTTGTCTCAGCAATGACAGAAAAGTAAGGAAGACACATGGTAACTATGGGTGAACCCAGAGGCCTCCATGGAGCAATTCTCCAATGGAATGGCACAGCGGATACAGTAGACTGCAGTGGCTAGAGAGTCCTTCAGGTTCAGACCTTCCCCAGAGAGGGTTTTTGGCCAGGGTCAGCCTTAGAGAGGGGCCATATGAGCTCAGAACTCAGAGCAGCCATGGGCTGGCCTGGTATAGTGGCTCTCAGCATTAGGCCTGAGGTGGAAGCAAGTTCAAGTTGTCAGGAGGTGAGAGAGCTGAGTTCAACCAGCGGGTGCGCCACACAATGTTGTAGGCTAAACAAAGAAGCTTCCAGATTCATAGCAAGAAACCAGCCTGAACTTCAGTGGAATTCAAGCTACAGGCATGCTGGTGTTATCCTCCACCCCACCATAAATCTATAGGTGGCTTGCTGGGATTAATGAACAAGGACCTGGACTCTGCCCACTTTGGTTGACAGCAGAGACATGTGCTGAAATGGACATTAAAATTTTTTTTTACCTCTTTTTCGTATTTGTTTTCTTTTTTCTTCTTGTATTTATTTATTATTTTCTGGCTGGATCAGCCTACCCTTGGGGAGGCCTGGCAAGATATGAGGTCCCATGGATCAAAACCCAGTCCCTACCCTTGTCTAAGCTTGCCAAAGCTGGCACTTTGGACCAATGAACTACCTCTCCAGCCCTGTTTGTTTTTGTATGAGTGTGAACACAGTTTCAAGTTTTTTATTGTTGCTCTGTTCTGTCTTTTTTTTTTTTTTTTAAACTGGTTAATACTATCACTTTAATCTGTATTATATTATCATAATTGTTGTTCTGGTTGGTTCTCTGAGGCAGGGTCTCCCTAATGGAGTCCAGGCTTCATTCCTCTTGCTTAAAGGATCACAGTTCACAGACTTGTACCACTGTGTGAGGCAGTGATATTCCTTCTTACATGTATTAAAACTCATCTGAGGGGCTGGGGAGATAGCTTGGCTGTCTAAGGGCCTGCCTGGCCAGCCCAGGACTGGGTTCAGTGCCCAGTACCCCAGGCCTTGCTGGCCTTGTAGCCTTGGTAATGCTGACCTATGCCTGTAATCACAGCACTGGAGAGGCTGAGACAGGAGGATCACAGTGAGTCTGAGCTGTGTAGTGACACCCTGTACCAAATGAATAATGTAAAAAAAAATCATCAAACTCTCAAGAGACTTTTCCAAGAAACAGTTCAAGTCTAGGAGACCTTGCAGTGAAGTATTTTAAGCTCCCCCCAAAAGCAAGTTAGATACAAATTAATATATCCTCAGGGGCCTTGGATTTGGCTCAGGTGTACAAGTGCCTTCCTAATAAGTGCAAGGTCATGAGTTCCATGTATTATTTATTTATTTATTTTGCAAGGGGACAGGGTCCTCTCAAGGAAGTCAACAGGAACATAAGGACATCAGAATGGTGGCCAGTGGTGCACCTGTCAAAGACCAGGCCTCCAGATTAAAATTTGCTTTTCTGCCAAGCTTTATTCCAGAGGAGCTCAGTCCTTCTAGGCAGCTGCCTTCCTCCTGGTGACTAGCACGTTTTTCAGCTCCTCATGCTTGCTATTGGTGTGCATGTGCCTGCTCACCATTTTCTTGATGAAGTTGGGGGCACAATTGTCCTTGGAGACCTTGAGCAGCTCCATGGCTCTATGCTTATAGGGGGCGACACCACACATGTCATGGATCATGTCATGCATGAAGTGCTACATTTGGAGAGACATCTGCAATGGCCACTGTGCCTCACTTTACTCACATTCTCAGTCACCTTGTGGCCCTTGTTGTGGCCCATGCCATCGGATGGCATAGTACCATGGCTACTGTTCTTTAGTGGTTGCTGTGGTAAAAGCTAGATCAAGATTTAATGACCAGATCTACCTGTCTGGTAAACTTTAGGTCTCTAAAGGAGAAGATTTGTTACAAAACAGATAATTTTTAGTATTATTTTATAATATTCACCCGAAGAGTCAAATGCAGAAGACTATAGGAGATTTGTCCATGCACTAGAGACCCAAAGAATCCAGCTGAGGGCCGGGATCCCATGACAACATCCTACATGAGTCCAGCTACAGACCTAAAGCCCATGACAATATCTCATGCTGGTCTGTATCAAGGATGTGCACTGCAAGGCCCAAAGTTCAGTGGTGGATTCTAGAAAGTGTGTGTGTGTGTGTGTGTGTGTGTGTGATGAAGGACTTGTGCCAGCAGGCTGAGGAATCTGCACTGGAGCCAGGAAACAAGCTCAAGGTAAGGACCAGAGCTCTCCTAAAAAGAACTGCAGCCATCCTCAGTGACAGGGACCTGAGCTCCCACAATAATAGAAGACTTTGTATAGGGAAAACCAGCATGACACACTTCTCCAGGAGAATCATAGCAGCACTTCCTCTTCTCTAGCTCTTTTGATGCTAATCATAATCCTCAGGTGGGCCTCCCATCCCAGCACCCTGCTGGTTCAGTTCAGCTGGGCATTACAAGGTGATTCTTAGGTAATTCAGCACACTGCCTCCCAGAGGGAATTAATAGTATGGTTGGTATTATGGGCTCCAGTAAAGTCCAGCTAGGCATCACTCACCCAGGTGCATGACTAGAGTATCTACCCCTTCCCCAATGTTTTGTACCCTCACTGCATGACCTACTTCCTTCTTGGCATACCTGTCATTTATTTGTTGATTATAGCTTGACACCTGTTCTACTTATCTTGTGACTGCTCTACAAAATATTCTTAGAGAAGTGGTCTCAGTGGCAACCTGGCTTTTGTGGCTCAGGTCAGGTTTACTGTTCAATAAACCTTTCCTACTCTTAACCTCTGTCATTCCTTAGAAGTCATTCTTCAATTTTGGGAGACACACATGGGCACATGTGACATCTAGCAAGTTGAGTGTTATACTTTCCTCTCTGTCAGGATTACAGGTGTGCTATGTACCATGACTGGCCAAACCTCACTCTTTGTTTTGTTTTCTTTTGTTTTTGACACAGGGTCTTGGTATGTAGTGCAGGTTGCCTTGAAGTCACTATGTAGCCCAAGCTGAATTCAAACTCATCTTGATCCTCCTCCCTCAGCCTCCTAGTGCTGGGATTACAGGCATGTGCTACCACATCAGCTTTTTCGGACTTATTTTAAGAGCTTCATGGAAAATTAGTTGTATTGGTTATCAGATAGGCTTCACGCACCCATAGGACTTATGAATAAAAGGCCTACATTTTTATAACAAAGTTTATATGTGATTTAGATGAAAATGCTTTTCAACTTTCAGGTATATGTTGCCCTCCAGAGTTGTACATCAATTGCCTTATAGGTAGAAACTCAAAATGTTAGCTCAAGCTAGTCCTGGTGGTGCATACCTGTTATTCCAACACTGGGAGGCTAAGGAAGAGAGATTACTGTGAGTTTGAGGACAGCCTGGACTACATAAGCATGTTTTTTGTTTTTTTTTTTTTGTTTTTTTTTTTTTGTCTTTTTGAGACAGGGTCTCACTATGCAGTTCAGTCTGGCCTTAAGCTCACTTTGTAGCTCAGGCTGGTCTCGAACTCACAACAATCCTCCTGCCTCAGCCTCCCGAGTGCTGGGATTACAGGCATGCGCCACCATGCCCGGCTTACATAAGCATGTTTAAGGCCAGATTGAACCACACAGTGAGACCGTTTTCACCCCCACACACAAAGAAATATCACCTCCAGTGTTCAAATAGCTTAATGTCTGCTGATTACTTTTCTCTTGATGCTGACACAAAAAATACCCAACACCCAAAATGAAGGAGATAAAATGTTCTTCATCTCCTGGTTTGTGGAAGTTTTAGTCCATAATCAGGACCTGACCTGAGCCATCCTTCCAAGGCAGGGTGGCCTTGCACAGGGGCAGCACTTCAGGGTGGTGGAGGCCAACAGAAAACAGCGAGAGCAAAAAAGGAGGAGAACAAGACTCTTTCCTCCTTTTCAATGTAACGTAAACTTCTAAACTTCTCAAGTTGTCACAATGTATCAACCATTACATTTAACTCTAGGATAGTTTAAATCAGTTGGTAAGAGTAAAGATGTCTATTTTTCTTCTTTCTTTCTCTCTTCTATTACCAGGGATAGAATTCAGCACCTTGCCCTCGCCAGGCAGGTGTTTACACCACTAAGCTGTATGTGTTGCCCAAAGGTTCAGGTTTTATTTATGTATTTTGTTAATGTATTTTAGTGCAGGATTTTAGTGCTCAGGTCAGGCTCTTGGTGGTCCCTCTGTTTTCCGGCTCCTAAAATTTGGGATTAAAGGTGCAGACCACCACGCGCAGTGTCGATGGCCCCCACAGCATGTGCCAAAGGGGCAGCACGGCTCACCTGGGATCATACCCTGGTATCTATGCCTGCCTTAAGCCGGCGCTTTAGTCTGTTGGACTCTCTGGCTAGCCATAAAGATGTCTTCAAAGTGGGCACATATTTTCTATTCAGGTATCAGACAGTCAAGATAATTTCAAAAATTAGTTTTATAGATTCAATGTCCATTGTGACCGATCTACAGGGACTTAAATATTTCCAATGATGGGCGACATATACTAAAGACTGGTAGCTGGCTCTTGGTCTTTGCCTGTGCCCTGAACTGATGTTCTATGCCCTGTGCCACTCTGCCTTGGAGCCAGCTGAGTACGGGCTGAAGCCTCCAGTAACTAATTCAGCTGTCAATCAATGAGGACCTGGACTTTTCTTTGTGTGGGACTTCCTGGGGCCTGCGAGGTCCTCATTCCAGCCAGCACCCAGACTTGATGTGTGTGTGTGTGTGTGAGAAAGAGAGAGAGAGAGAGAGAGAGAGAGAGAAAGAGAGAGAGAGAGAGAGAGAGAGAGAGAGAGCATCGTTACTCCCGCCTGATCCTCACTCCAACCAGCGACCAGGAGAAGTGCGTGTGGAAGTTGCTCCATCAGACAGGCCCGAAGTAGAACCCTATGGCAGAACTCCCTGTAGACAGGTTAGAGGTGAGCTGCAGGCACCTGATCCAGGAGTAGAGCATCTTGCCAGAGTGGCACAGCAGGTTCACATCCAATGTGTGCTGCAGGAGGAAGTTGAGAACAGCCAGACTGAATTCACATCCAACTGGATGAATTTGAACTTGGTTGCTCCAGACTGGTGCTAAAGTAATAACTCCACCAAAGCTTTACAGAAAAGTTTCTAAGACAGTACTACACAACGTGACAATGAGATGGAGCCAACAATCTCAGGGCCCGAGCCCGCCAAGAACAAATTCAGGAGACAATAGCACAGAAGAAACTGGAAAGCACACACCTGAAATCTCTGAAATAATAACACCTTAAGTAAGGAAACAAATGCAGAAATGCATAAAGGAAATCAAATCCATTGAGATAACCTGTGAAGTAAAAAAAAGAAGTAGTTATAATGAAAGAAGTACTAATGCTGTTTTTTTCCAGCTAAGGGAGAAGAGATAATTTGTTGCACATGGTTTACACTTGGCCAAAAGCAAAAACGGAAGTGGTCCAGAAAGTCACAGGTCCAGGGCAAACAACCAGGGGACTGCTTAGTTTCAACCAAGTGGGTGTCTCTTTGTGGTGGTCTTGGTGATCAGATGGCAATGAAGTTCTAATCCGTTGAGACATTCAACACAGCACACAGTCCAAACCCTGTACCAGCGTTGTCAGCCTCCAGCACTCTTTGTTTCTGCTCCTTTGGCCTCTGTGGGTGTACGAGCTATTTTACTTGGACCTCTGTCTCATCTTTCTCCTTTTACATTTCAGTCTGCACAATCATTTCTTCCTCCACTTGGCTCTCATGGCACAGAAGTTCCTAAGAAGATGACGTTAAAGACGAGCCTAAGTGCTTCTAAAGAAGACACTGATAAAAGGAAATAAAGTAGACTACAAAAATGCTGGAATTTTTTAATGATCAATACAGGAAAAAAATACAATGCATGAAGCAGATTCAAAGTGATATACAGGTGGCTCTTGTTCTTTGTCACTGCCATGAAAAGTTGCTTTCTGCTATGTGCTGCTCTGCCTTGGACCCAGCTGAATATGGACTGAAACCTCTAGAAGGTGTGAGTAAATAAGCCTTTCCTTCCTCCAATTTGAGTGTCGGGTATTTGTCCCAGCAATCAGAGAAGCATAACTGAGACAGAATTTAGTAATGAGAGCGGGGTCATTGCTGTGGCTCAGCGTGACCATGTGGATTACAAGCCTTTGGGAATAGCTTATGGGAAGAGATAGGAAAGGTTCAGAGATGTTGCCTACTTGTGAAGAACTGGAACAGCTTCATCTCTTCTGTAGGGAAGATTCTGGTCAGAGCTCAGAAGACCAGAAGGCTGATAGTAAAGACCTATGAAGCCTAGGCTGGACAGGTTTCTTCTGGAAGAAGGACTGCATTGGTTGTTGGACTCCAGATCATTTGTTTTGAGTTGTCAGAAGAGTTGTCTGCATTTTTCTCCTGTCTGGAGACTTTGCCTGAGAGTAAGTTTGAGCATGGTGGCTTGATTATTTTTTCAAAAGATATTTGAAAGCAGCCAAATATTGGGGCAGTGGCATGGCTGTTATTGGTGGCTTTTAGCCAGATTTCAGTTGAGAAACCACAGCAAGGAGCCCAGCAGGAGGATTTAAAATATTATGAGTTTGGCCAGGAAAGAAGCTCCAATAAAGCTGTGGACTGCAAAGATAGAGCTGAGAGGATCTTCATTGCCAAGAAGCAAGAAGAGAATGGACAGGATGGCCCGAGGACATCACAGGAAGTGGCAGGTCTCTACCCTCTGCAGTCTCAGAACTGCAAAGGTCAGGGACTTTGTCTTGAGGGGAAAGCTGCAGAGCCTCATGTTCTAGAATGGTGGCAGTGGCCATAGCAGGTTGCAGAATGGTGCCAGCATGGAGATTGTACTCCTCAGAATCAGGGTCAGAGTGCTCAGTGATCCAGGCACTCCTACAGCCAAGAGAGAAGGAAGCCTGGCTACTGCTCCAGTTGACAACAGACCTTGACGTCATCCATGTGGCATTGGTTTTAGGTGCACACAGAATGTAGGAATTCTGAGGTTAAGAAGGCTTTCACCTTGATTTCAGAAGGAGGCCGGGAGGCTATGCATGGTGCCCCTGAGTGGGCAGTGTTCGAAGCTGCCAGTGAGAAGCCTATTCAGTGAAATCCCCAGAAATTTGGAAAAGCCAGGAATGTGGATCATCTAAGGGAAACTGCAAGATAGGAGCAAAAACAGCCTAAGAGGGACCCATGGGAGCTACCACCAAGAGTGCTGGGGTGTGGAGCCATTAAGGGCTTTGGAGCTCACAACTCATGACAGATTGCTTCAGATGTCCCATGTGCAACTACAGGCCTTAATGTCTGCCCAGCAGCTGTCTTTCAGTGATTCCTTTGAATCACTGAAAGCAGGAACTTATTTCCATCAGCATACTCTACACATGGACTTCTCCTGCACCCTGTGGGCCACCATTCTGTCTGGGAGTATAAGGTGGATATCAAGGAAACAGCAGTAGCTCAGTCCCACGAGTGACACCTGGCCAGCAGTAAGTGTCATGGACACTGTATAGATCCTCCACATAATAGAACTTTGTGTGATGTCTTATCCCCAAAGTATTAGAAGTGAGCATCATATATTGGCCATTCTAGTATTTTTGTTATGTTTTATTCTTAGTAAATCTTTACTATCAAGAAAACATTTTCTTAGTTGATATTTGTGTATATATTAAACTATTCAAATGCTATGTGAGTACTCTGAATTGATCACAGACTCGTACTTATGACACACTACATTCTGGCCTCTTAGTTGCATTCACAATTTAAATTTTTTTTTTTTTTTTTTTTGTCTTTTTGAGACAGGGTCTCACTATGCAGTTCAGGCTGGCCTTAAGCTCACTTTGCAGCTCAGGCTGGTCTCAAACTCATACCAATCCTCCCGCCTCAGCCTCCCGAGTGCTGGGATTACAGGCGTGCGCCACCACGCCCGGCTTCACAATTTAAATTTTTGAATATTGTTTTGAAATATTTAACTCAATTTGTATTACATTTTAATTTTTGTGTATTGTTTAATTTTAGTTTTTGTTTTATGACATACTGTATCTGACTTACAATCTACTTCTAAGACATGATATATTTTCTCTTAGTATTAGAATCTAAAAAGTATATTTTCATTTTCTATTGACTTTTATTTCTTCCTTGTTTTTTGCATAGACACAAACACAGATGCATGCACACACACGTATATATATTTACATGAAAAAATGCCTATAAAAACATGAATTATTTTTTTTAAGAAATACCACAGTCTATTGAAGACTACAAATATTTTTGTTACAAGTTGAAAATGCATGCATTCCAGAAATCAAAAGCAACAGCAGGTGTGTGCATTGATGCTTCGGAGGTGCTTGAACTGGAAATGGGTAAGACAGGGTCTGACACGTGGGGGGAAATGGGGGTTGGCAAGGCCAGAAGGTATCCACCAGCTCATTTCCTTATTTCCCAAAGCCTCACTGGCATGGCCTCAGCTCAGCAGGCTCTCCTCAGTGGTGTGGTTTCTGAAACAGGACTTCAGTGCAAATTTACACACACACACACACACACACACACACACACACACACCCTAGCCTGGGCCAAATTAGCTCTCAACTGTGCAGAGATGTATGTAACAGGGTAGATATTTTCTTCTAGTGTTGTACCCATGAGATCCACATCTACTTGGCTGTTTGAAAGGGTTGGCTGATGCACTCACTCTGACATTTCACACCATGCTGCATGGAAGAGGTAGGGGCCACAGGGAACACAGCAGGCCCATACTAGAAGGTGCTGGGGAGCCCCAGAACCCCTGTGTAGCATGGCAGGTTAGTATAACTGTAGTCAGGAGGCAGCGCCTGGTTCAGGAATATCTGCTGCATGGAGTGATGAGTCTGTGTCTGGTTCTTTTGGGGTTGGGCCAAGATTGTGGCCAGAGCTGAGGTGGAGGGATCCATCAGAAAAGAGAGGCTCTGACCCAAACTGCAATGTCCCAAACTGCAGATTTAGCCCTGAGATATCTGCTGAGCTAGGCATTTCCACAGCCAGAGCAGGAATCTTTGAAGTAAAAAATGCTTTTTTCTTTTGCTTTTTCATTTTCTGCTGAGCAGGCTGAGGGCCAGAGGACTGGTTGTCTGAAGACCCAGAAGACATCTGTGGAGCTGAGATGGATTTGCTTGGCAGAGGTGAAGAGGAGGGGGAAGGTGCAGCTGTGGTGTCTGCACTGGAGACTGAAGGATTAGTCCAAGGTCTAGAACTCACCACAGTTCTCTATGCAAGTCCATGTCAGGAGGCTGATGCGTCTGATGGAGGCTAAAGGATTCAAGGTAGAAGTCGAAGAGTCTGTGCAGGAAGCCGGGAGACGTCGTCCCGGCTGATAGAGAAGACCAGAGCTCTTCTGAAGGAAATGGAATGCTCCTTCCTTCCTCAGTTCCCTTTTATGTGCTTCAAGGGATGAGCCACCGTAGGGTGGGGCCTCCACATCTTAGGGTGTAGAATTGCTGAGCTAATTGAGTTAAACTTTTAATCTTCTCAAATTGTCATAGATAATCAACCACTGCAGGCTGTCCTTGCCTCAACCTCCCTCATGCTAGAATTACAGTTCTAGGACATCACAGCTAGCTTCCACCTTCAATTTTTATGTCTGTCTCATTTTTTTTAAGTATGGGCTACTTCACCAATTTGCATGACACATTTGCACAGGGACCATGCTAATCTTCTCTGTCTGGTTTTAGTTTTAACTGTACCTGATGCAGAAGCGAGCACCGTGCATTACCTTGAAACTGTGGATCAGAGCCCTGGTCACCTCTGTGGGTTGGCATGTTAGTAACATAAGGAGTGTCTATATAATACAAGGGATTTTCTCTTTCATTTGTGTATTTGGTACAGAGTCTCACTACACATCTCAGACTCCCAGTGATCCTCCCATTTTCAGCCTCCCCAGTGCTGGGATTACAGGCATGCCCCACCAGGCCTGGACAAGTTTGCTGGCTCAGGACACGCCCAGGGCAGGGCTGGCACGGTGTGGGGACCCAGTCCAATACAAATTTTGTGTACCTAAATTTAACTAACCTGCCTCATCCCCTCCAAGGCTGAGGACACAAAGAGTAGAGTAACTAATTTTCCAGATTTATAGAAACAAATAACTGCTAGCTCTTGGCTGTACAGTTCCAGAGCTCCAGGTGTGACACCCAGAAATCTCTATGGTCCAAAACCTGCAGTCCCCTCAGCTTCCAGGAAAAGCAGAAATTTACAGACTGCCCCACAATGCAGTCACTCCCTCCATGGGAGCAATTACTCCAGCCCAGAAACCAAGGATGCTCTCTAGGTGGGAGCTTGGACCTCATGATGGGAAGGGACCTCCCCTAAGTTAGGTACAAACCTACACAATCGACAGGCTTTTGGACGTGAGTAAAAGGTTTCTGGGAGCATTAGGCAGGCTGGCTGTGTAGCAGACCAAAATAGCAATGAATAAAGCGGGGACATAAGACCTTATAGTATCTCTTAATGAGGGTGATCAGGGGTGGGAACAGCTGAGGGACAGCTGTTTGATCTTGGCAGGGCTACCTGGTGCGTGAGGGACTTTTTGAACCAGGGATTGTACTCAGGCCTTTGTGCTTGCCAGAGAAGTGTTTATTCTACTGAGCTATCTCCCACACCCCCAGTGTAAGGAAATTTTAAAGTTAACAAAGGAAAGTTTTGTGGTTGCTCGTGTAGCTCAAAGTCAGGTGGACCTGCTCTTCTGTTTTGGGTTTGTGTCTACTTGGGGCAAGATAGTTTGGAGGGCAGGATGCCTGGGAAACTAAGAGGGAGAGTTTTGGGGCAAGGGGCCTGGGAAACTTTGAATGCAGACCTATCACTCCCACTAAGTGGCTCTCCTAGAATTACAGGCCTGTTCCACACCTGGTTTCAGGCCTGCACTGCACTCCTAGGGTTCCCAGTTGGGCATGGCATGTGGTACTGGGGATGAAACTTCTGTCCTTGCGCTTGTCAGACAGTTAGACCTCTGAGCTATCTCCTCAGCACAACCCCAAATGTCTCTCCATCCCTTGAAGTCCAATCTGGAAACACACTCTGCTTCCCAGCATGGCCTCGATGCATAAATTTCCTTCTTCATTTTCATCACTGCTCTTCTCTTCAATTGGCTTTTTGGTGCCTATGGCTGAGCCTGGTCTTTTGAGATCCCTGAGCTGGGGCTTTTGCCTTAAACTCCAATAACAATACCTTTTTCCTTAATGGCCTCTGAACTCCAGAACATTGAAAGGCTCTTTGAATGTCCCTTTTACAGAAATTTTTCAAAAGTAACCATATTTGAGTGTGGTGGTCCATGCCTATAATCCCAGCCCTTAAGAGGCAGAGGCAGGAGGATCACCATTAGTTTTAAGTCAGCTCAGTCTTCATGGTGAGCTCAGCTGTATCTTAAACTACACGGCAAGTCCTTGTCTCAAACTCTCTCCCACAGTAATTGCCAAAAAAGGTAACAATAGGAAATATTTCCAGTTGGAGTTTTTCCAGAGAATCCAGAGGAGTCAGTCATCTGGGCCCATTTCTGTCTATCCCTATTTATCAACTTATGTTTTCAGTGTATTTCATTGTTCTTAACCCTGTTACTTCATGGTGGTCAATTCCTTTAAAATTGAGTTAGCCCTGCGCACTATGTGGGAGGGGCAGCTCAAACCTGCAGAGGTTCAGTGTTATGGTTTGTGTGGACATGTTCCGCCAAAGCCTCATGCAGTTTTACAGAGGGCTTATTTATTGATTTGCAGTACCAAGGACTGAACTCAGGGCCTTGCAGTTTCTAGGCAGTTGCTTATTCCACTGAGCTATCCTCTGGCCCAGAAGGGGCTAATTTAAAGGTGACTGAATCTAGAGTGTGTGATTGATTTATGGTTCCATGTTTGGATTAAGGCTAGTAGGATTAAGGGTGGGGAATAGCTGGATCATTTTGATGATTGGATTGGCATTGCCTAATCCCAGTAGATTGGATATAATATAAAGGACAGAAGAGGCTTGTCTCCTTGCTCCCTGTTGTTGCTTTTGCTCTCTTATGCTGCCCTGTGTTGACTCTTTGCTGTGTGCTATGTACTTTGGAGTCAGCTAATTATGGACTAAAGCTGCCATAGACTGTGAACAAAATCAATCTTTCCACTTTAGTTTGGGTGTCGGTTATTTTTGTTGCGCTGCAGACACAGTAGGCTGCAGTGGCTGGTGAGTCATCCAGGTTCAGACATTTCCCAGAGCGTACTTTTAGCTAGGAACCCTCTTGGAGAGAGGACAAATGAGCTTGGAACTCAGAGCAGCGGTGGGCTGGCCAGGTACGCTGACTCCTAGCATTAGGCCTGAGGTGGAGCCAAGTTCAAACAGAGGTCAGGGAGTTGAGTTCAACCAGCAGGTGGGACACGCAGAGCTGTTGGCTAAACAGACAGGCTTCCAGCCTCACAGCAAGAAACCAGCCCAAAAGTCAGTGGAACTCAAGGTTCAGGCTTGCTGGGATTATCCGCTACCCCACAATAAATGAACAGCTGGTTTGCTGGGATTAATCAACATTGACCTGGACACTACCCACTTAATTTGTCAGCAGAGACACGTGCTGAAATGGACATTTAAAAAAATTTCCCCCTCTTTTCTTGTATTTGTTTTCTTTTTCTTGCTTTATTCATTCATTTGTTTATTCTTTTGTGGCAGGCTCAGCACACCCTGGGGGCAGGGCTGGTGAGGCATGTGGTCCTGTGGCTTGAACCCCAGTCCCTGTGCTTGTGTAAGCTTGCCTAAGCAGGCACTTTACCAATGAACTACCTCGCCAGCCCTGTTTTTATATGCGTGTGAACATAGTTTCTAGTTTTTTTTTTTTACTGTTGCTCTATCCTGTCCTTTTTAATTTTTTTAAACTAGTTAATATTATTGATATAGGGAAGTAAAACTCCCAACCTGACCTGGATGAGTTCATGTTCTCTAAAACCAAAGAATTAATTTTAGGAACAAACGGAAGTTGAGGAAGAAACTTTATTGGATAGAAAAGCTTCTGTCGGAGAGGGACAGAAGGGGGGCCCGAGCGGGTGCCCGGGGAAACTGTCTCTCTTAGGGACTTTTATAGGGCAAAACCATGGGGGTCCAAGGTAGAGAAGGGGTCTTGCTTAGGTGGATGTGGGGTGGGACAAAACTATGGTCAACCAATGGGATTACAAGCACCATTGTTCAGGTAAAGTTGATTAGGCCCAGGACCAAATGGGGAATCTACTCACGTAGTAAGCGGGCATGAATATGGGACAGGGTCTCTTCCCCTAGGGGGTTGGGCTAGTGACTCACTTGGGTCTTTTTAGGTGATCGCTACCTATTTAGAATATCAATGGCTGGTGCTACTCTTTTAGCATCGGTTTGGCCTTTAGGTCTGGTTCACAGCAAGAGCCTCTGTCCCTCCCAGAGTTACAGATATCTTGTTTCCTGGTATTATTTCTTTCGAGGGCCTGACCCTGACTGCTTAAAAATATTTTTATCTAACTCTGCTGCCTACAAGACTTTCACTTTCATTTGTATTAGGTGATCATAATTTTGCTTTGCTTGATTGTTTGAGGCAGGGTCTCCCTAATGTAGTCCAGGCTCCATTCTTCTCGCTTCAAAGGACCACAGGATCACAGACTTGTGCCTCTGTGTGTGGCAGTGATGTTCTTTCTTATATGTATCAGAGTTCTTCAGGGCACTGGGGAGACAGCTTGGCTGTCTAAGCGCCTGCCTGGCAAAACACCAGGACTGGGTTCAGTTCCCCATATGGCATGCAGTGCTGGCCCAGGAACCCAGGGCACGGTGGTGCCTGTAATCCCCAGCACTGGGGAGGCTGAGACACGAAGATCTCTAGGAGTCTGAGCTGTGTAGTGAGACTGTGTGTGTGTGTGTGTGTGTGTGTGTGAGTGAGACAGAGAGAGAGACAGACAGAGAGAGAGAGAGAGAGAGAGAGAGAGAGAGAGAGAGACCATGCCCCCTCCCACCAGATCCTCACTCCAGCCAGCACCCAGGCCCAGTGTGTGTGTGGGAGTTTCTCCATCAGCCTGGCCCAGTGTGGAACCCTGTGACGGAACTCCCTGCACAGAGGCTAGAGGCAAGATTCACCCAGCTGATCCAGGAGCAGAACATCTTGCCAGAGCAGCATAGCAGACTCTTTCCAAGGGCTGCAGCAGGAAGAAGAGCACAGCAGCCAGCCCCAAGCCACACCCACCTGGACAAGTTTCAACTTGGTAGGTCCAGTCCTGGGCTAAGGATAACTCTACCAAAGCTCTACAGCAGAGGTGAGAGAACAGTGCTGTGCAAAATGACAAAGAGAAGGCGCAAAAGGCATTCTCAGGCCCTGAGCCCACCCAAAACAAATGCAGGAGACCGTATCATGGAACAAATTGGAAAACACACACCTGAAATCTCTGAAATAATAGAAGTAAAGAAACAACTCCAGAAAGGTATAATGGAAATCAGATGAGAAATAATCTCCGAAGTAAAAAAAAGAAATGATAAGTATAATAAAAAAGTATTAATGCTTTTTTTTAATATTCTTCAGCTAGTTCAGAAGAGACAACTTATTGCACATGGTTTACACTCTGCCAAAAGCAAAAACACAAGCAGTCCATAATGCCACAGTCCAGGGCAAAAAACCAGGGGACTGCTGAGTTGAGCCAGGTGGGTCTCTCTTTGAGGTGGTCTTGGTGATCAGAGGGCAATGAAGTTCGCCTCCCTGGAGACATTCTACACAGCGTGCAGTCCAGACTTGGTACCCGCGTTGTCAGCGCCCAGCATTCTTTATGTCTCCTCCTTTGGCCTCCGTGGGTGTACGAGCTATTTTACTTGGACCTCTGTCTCATCTTCCTTCTTTTACGCTTCAGTCTGCGCAACCGCTTCTTCCTCCACTTGGCTCTCATGGCTCAGAAGTTTCTAAGAATGAGTTTAAAAAAACCAAACCTGTTGGTTGCTATAATGAAGCATTTATTTATTTATTCATGTATTTATTTATTTATGGGGGTGCTGGTGATGGAACTCAGGACCTTCTGCTTGCCAAGCAGGGGTTTACGTGACTCAGCTATCTCCAGAGCCCCCATAATGAATTATTTAAAGTAATTATTTTAGCTATAATTAAGAAGTTAAGGGGCCGGGATGATAGCTTGCTGACCTAAGCATATGCCTGGCAGGCACAAGGACTTGAGTTCTAGCCCTGTCACTGAAAGCGGGTGTGGTAGTGCACACCTGGAAGGCCAGTACTGAGAGGAGGATCAGTACAAGTCTGAGTATCATAGAGAGACCCTGTACCAAATAAATAAATGACTATAGTTAAATTAAAAGTTTAAGTTTTCTTTCTTTCTTTCTTTTTGTTTTGGTAGAACTGGGGATTGAACTTGGGCCCTTGCACTTGCCAGGGAAGCGCTTATTCCACTGAACCATCTCCCTGGCCCCAAAAGTTTAAGTTTACTAGGTCTAAAACAATATGAATTTCTTAGGATATTTCTTAATATATTTCTTATACTCTTGCTTAAACTTACAAACTAGATGAAAAGAAAAAGGTTATATATTTTTCAGCCTTTGGTTACTAAAAGTGGGCTTTAAAAAAAACTGGGCTTTAAGAATGTTTAAATGTTAACTTATTAAATATTTTTAATAATCTGTTTATGATTGTTTAAATAATTATTATCTTAGTTTATAAGAACTTATATATTTGGGAATATATGTATGTATACATCTGAAACACAAGATATGCTGTAAGTCTAAGCTTTAAAGTTTATAGAGCCAAGACCACAAAAGTTTAATACATGCAAAGTGACTGCAGGTGCTGTTTTTATACAATTTATATCTAGAATTCAGACACAAAAAATGATTAAAATTTGGCATGTCTTTAAATCTCATCCTGCCACTTAAACTTAATGTATATTTTTTGGCTTTGATTAAATGGCATTTGGCTATTGTATAAATGAGAGACATTTGTATACTGCATAGTAAGTCTATATGCAGGCATTAACACTGCTCTCTGGGGCAGGCCAGATAGCTCAGAAGACCAAATTGCCTGTTCAGGCAGAGCGCAGTGGCCTGGGTCCGATCCCCAGGTGCAGTGCTGGGCCTGCTCAATTGCCATTGAGACTGGGTGTGGTGGCCCATGCCTGTAGTCCCAGGGATTATGAGGCTGAAAACAGGAGAATCTCAGTGAGTTGGATCTATATAGTGAGACCCTGTAGGCCCTGTTCTAAATACAAAACAATAACAACAAAACAAACAGTGCTCTCTAATTTTATAAAGAGCTCATCTTTTTAAGATGTCCTTAGTTCTTGTGAGTGTAGTTACACTGGGTAAAACCTGTTAGTGAAAACTAAATATGTGAAGATTTTTATTTTTGTAGCTGTGATACTATTTTTCTGTGATAGCTCAGCCCATGTTGCTCTGAGACAGCGATTCAGACTGGATGTGGTGGCGCAGTGCTATGATCCCAGCTCTCGGGAGGCTGCACACAGGGTTCACTACAAGTCTGTCTATTTAGTGAGACCCTGTAGGCCCTATAGACCCTTACTAGAATATGAAAAGAAAATAAAAAGAAGATACAAAACTCCAAACAATTTATACACTGGTATAAGAGAGCTAAAGTTCTCTATGATGCCAAATGTTTTCAGAGTCAAGCATCTGGCTCTCATGTTCTAGCTATTTGTGATAAAATGTTCATGCCAGCATGACATGAATTGCAAATATCAGCTCAGTGGACTAAACAGGCAGGATGGCGGTTTGACCCACAGGGTGCCTTGCTGGCCCTGGTCCTGCCATCTCCCTGATGCTGAGACAGGATTAAGATTGGGTGTGCTGGCACGAGCCTGTAAACCCAGGGCTTGGGAGGCTGGAAACAGAGGAATCACTATAAGTCCGATCTGTGTAGTGAGAGCCTGTAGACCCTGTAGTAAATACAATAAATAAATAAAATAATAAAAAGATTGGCTTACCAAGGTCTGGAGCTCACTGTAGTGCTCTGAGCAAGTCTATATCAGGAGGCCGATGCGTCTGTGGCTGAAGGCTGAAGGCTGAAGGCTGACAGAGCCAAAGCAGAAGCCAAAGAGTACATCCAAGATGACAGAGAAGACTGGAGCTCCTTGGAAGGAAATGGAATGCTCCCTTCTTCTTCAGGTCCCTTTTATGTCCTTTAAGGGATGAGCAGCCTTAGGGCTGGGTCCCTACACCGTAGGGTGTGGAATTGCTGAGCCAATAGATTTAAGGTTCTGATCTTCTCAAGCTGACACAGTAATCAACTACTACAGTGCTTGGTACACTGGAGGATCTCAGTAAATATTAGTACAGTGGATGAATAAAACCTGCAAGGTTTTTTTTTTTTTCTTAAATTGGACACTTGTCTTCAAATTCTTTGGAATAATCTGTATTCTTGCTACTATAATACTCATTATCAAATATGGACACTAATTCTTCCCCATTGTCTTAAGAATTAAAATTTTGAAAAAAGCATTTTTTTTTTCTATTTTATTTATTTTCTGTAATTCGGGGAAGGGTCTACAGGGTGTTCAGGGTCTCATTACCAAATTGGACTTGTAGTGATTCTCCTGTTCATGGCCTCCCAAGTGCTGGGATTAAGGCACATGCCCAGTCTCAATTGCTGTCTCAGCCTGTCCTCGGGGGGTGGGGGTGGCATAGAAGTCCTGGGATTGAACCTCCAGCCCCTGCTATTTATTTTATTGAGATAGGGCTTGCTACATATTCCAAGTTGAACTTGAATCCACTATGTAGCCCACGCTGGCCTTGAACTCCTGCTGCTCTTCTGGCCTCAGCCTCCTGAGCGCTAGGATTACAGGCACGCACGCGAATGCCTAGCTAAAACACCAGCTCCAATAACACTGAATGAATATTCTGAAGGAAGTACAGAAAGTGGGAGCATATACAGTTAAGCAGTATTCTTTTAGAAGCTATGAGCAAGCTGCTTGGCCACTATTTCTTTTTTTTTTTTTTTTTTTTTTTTGCAGAACTGGGGATTGAACTCAGGTCCTTGTGCTTGCCAGGGAAGTGCTTATTCCACTGAGCCATCTCTCTGGCCCCTAAACAAATATTTTGTAAGGAAAGTAGAGAAAGCAAGAGCAAATACAGCTAAGCAATACTGGTTTATTACAGAGCAGCAAAACTTCTGTGAGAAGGAAGTGACTCCCAACTGTTAGAGGTATGGAGTTCATGTTTCAGGATACTGAATAATAAGAGTCCCTAACAGAAGAAAATAAGGGTAGGAAATGTTTATGAAGAGAAAATTCGGCTGGTCTGATGGCAGTGGGTTATCAGAACTTATTAACATTAGTGTCACTAAAGTTGGTATACAACCCCCTCCCCCCCACTAAATTTGACTGGCTTAAAAAAATAAATAAATAAAAAGAAAGTTCTTGAGAGACAGGAGGGGTCCTGAAAGTGGGTTGTCACTGAGGCTGTTTGTAGCAACTGGGGGGGGGAGGTTATACAATTAAATTTCATCACAGATTACCACAGGTCAAGCTACAGTCAACCAATCTGGACATGTGGCCCATGCCTGGAATCCCAGCTTTCATGAGGCTGAGGCAGGAAGATTGTTGGGAGTTCGAGATCATCCTGACTACAAAGTGAGCTCAGGTCCTGCTTGGACTGCACAGCAAGACTCTGTCTCAAAAAGACAGAAAAAAGAAAAAAACCCTACAATCAACCTATAGGTATATAAGTATAGTGACTTAGCTACTATTGCCTTAATAGAAAAAATAGCTATGTACCAAGATTAGTATAGAGAAGTACAAAGACATTTCTGGAAAGGGTAGGAGTGCAGATCAGGGTGTTCTAGTCAACTATCTGTGTGGTCATTACCTTGTTCCCACATGTGTGTCGTATTGTTCAGCCTTATTGGACCAAATGCACAAGTTGCAGAACAGTTCGGAGCTGTGATTTTCCTTTGGAAAGGCTTGTAGTCCCAACTACCCTGTCTCATCTTGTGGCCTAGTTTCTGTTAACTTGCTCTTGACTGCAGGCCAGCTTTGCTTCTACACAGAATACATAATTTTGAAATGTTTTCAAGTAGTACATAAAGTAACCAGTGTCAATGTTTTTCTTTTGACTAAAACTATATTGCAGACATCTGCCTCAGGCGGGGTACCAGTGGTGATCATAAATATAACTTCTAATATAACAGAAATTGGCCTGTAAAGGAACCAAACTTATGACATCAAATGATAGTTATATTAGAAACTGATAATTATATTAGAGACATCCTTTCCAAACCTGTCATCCCAGCACTCAGGAGACTGAGGCAGAAGGATCATTGCAAGTTCAAGAGCAGCCTGGGCTACAAAGTGAACTCAAGGCCAGCCTGAGCTGCATAGTGAGACCCTGTCTGAGAAAAATAAATGAGTAAGGGCATTCTTTTTTCATTTTATTTTATTTTAGTACAGGGTCTACAGGGTTTCACTACATAGATTAGACTTGTGGTGATTCTCCTGTTTTCAGCATCCCAAGTGCTGGAATTATAGGTGCTCGGCACCAAGCCCAGTCTCAGTCACCACCTCAGCACGCCCTGGGTGCAGGGCTGGCACAGCTCTGGATTGAATACTGGCCCCTGTGTCTGCCTAAGCAGGCGCTTTAGCCCACTGAGCTATCTGGCCAGCCCTCCCTCCTCATTTTGTTTCTTTGCAATATGGGTAGCCACAGCCCTCGGAATTGCTTGCAGGTGACTCCAGCCCTGTGGTCGTTTCTATCAGCCATAATGAGGGTTCCTAATAGTGGAGCTGTCTAATTACGACTGGAAAGAATGTAAAAGACTGAGATAAACCACAAAGGCCTAAGACACTGAAGAAAAAAGATATATTTCCATAAAAGTTTGAACATGGCTATATTAGTTTTCTATTTCTCTGTAAAAGCCCCTACACTCTTAGTGGCTTGTTATAGCACCCACTCACAGCTATCTCACAGTTGTGCCGGTAACATGCTTCAGGGAATGGCACAATATCAAAAGGGGTGTGGCCCTTCCTAAGAGCGAGCACATTTTATGAAGTGTTGGAAATGCCTGGACACCCGGTCCATTAACTGGGGGCAAATGGTGTTTTCCCTGTGGGAAGGCTGAAAAGTACTTGAACAGAGTTCATGGAGTGGAACAGGGGCATAGGGTGCTACTGCACAGTGGCAAATGCTGTGAATTTGGGGCTCCCTCTCCTCCACTTGGGAGCCAGTGTTACTCTTTACTAGCTGGTCACTGACCTGGTCTGGGCTACAGCTTTCCCTTCCCATTCAGGCTGTCTGCATCTGAGCAGGCTCCTCAGTTGCTTTGGTAAGTGCCTCCCTGCCCTTTTTCTTCCCTTCTGTTTCCTTTTGGGGGGGGTAGGGGGAGCAGGGATGGAACCTGGAGCTTTGGCATTGAGCTAGCTCCCCAGCTCCTTTTTATGTTCTCTATTTTGAGACAGGGTCTGGTTAATTTGCTAAATTGCCCAGGCTGGGCAATTATGAAGCTATGATCTTTCTGTCTCAGTTGATAGGTTCTGTTCCTAGTATCAATTGTTGAATTACTATGGTGGTCATCTAACAGGGCTGAAGCCCTTAAAACAAACAGCGTGTTTTCCCAATGACCATGTCTCCCTTCTTTCCCAACCCAGTCCTGGATACAATTTCCTCTCACCTTTCCTACGCACATAGGAGAGACCCCAGTCAGCCCCTTAGGTGTCACTGAACCTGCCCCTCACACTCCACCCCTAGCAACAGTCCATAAGAATCTCAGCTTCCTTTCTCTAAGGTCAGAGGATCCTCTCCATCTTCCTTTGGATTCTTTAGAGTGTTTTTAAAGTCAATAAAGGCTTCTTTTATCTTTCCTATCTCTTTACTGCACTGCTAAAAAGCCCTACCATCAATCTCCTAGACCACGAGGACTACAGGTGTGTGCCATCAGGCCCTACTGAGCTGTTCCTTAAGAGGGGTGGGATGGATGTTGGCCTTCTAGTTCAGGCTTTTTGTTTTGTAGCATGGAAAACCCATGATGTCTTTTTAAGACAGGGTTGCATGTAGTGCAGGCTTGCTTGAACTCACTTATGTAGCCTAAACTGGTCTTGAACTCATGGAAGTCCTGCCTCTGCCTCCCAAGTACTGAGATTATAAGTG